>PVJN01010321.1:0-57729 GCA_004026805.1 Lasiurus borealis
GACTTCCGGTTGGTGGCAGGAGTCGGGATCTGAGCCCTGAGGGACCAGGGGTGGGGTGGAGTAGGGGTGGGGGAATGGGTGGACACTGTTCCCCCCCTTCGCGTCCTGGGGCCTCACTCGGCCTGACCCTCTTGCCCAGCTGAGCCATGGGTGCCGAGAGGAAGCCAGTGAGTCCTCCTGCCAGGACGTCATGAAGTCATGTGAGCACTAGGGGCAGTGGTTCTCAACCTTCCTAAGGCCGCGGCCCTTTAAGACAGCTCCTCATGGGGTGGTGACCCCCAACCATAAAATGATTTCCGTTGCTGCTTCATTGCTGTCATTTTGCTGCTGTTATGAACTGTCATGTAAATATCTGATAGGCAGGATGTATTTTCGTTGTTACAAATTGAACATAATTAAAGCATAGGGATTAATCACAGAAACAATACATAATTATATATTGTGAAATATTTATTTCTAATGACAAATAAATGAAATTTTTTGTCTTGAATCGTGGTGTAGCATGGATAATAGTCTTCCTATGACAACAGTAAGCTACATTGCTACACTTTGCTACACTAAGACCATGGGAAATAGGTGTTTTCTGATGGTCTTAGGCAACGCCTGTGAAAGGGTCGTTTGACTCCCAAAGGGGTCGCGACCCACAGGTTGAGAACTGCTAACTAGGGGAGGGGATCATGGCTACTTTAAGGATAAGTCGAATGGTGATATATATATATTTAAATTAGCCTAGTGTGTAGGTTCTCAAGAGGTAGGGCCAGCCCGGCCGGTGTGGCTCTGTGGTTGAGTGTCCATCTGTGAACCAGGAGGTCACGGTTCGACTCCTGGTCAGTCAGGGCACATGCTTCAGTCCCAGTGGGGGGCGTGCAGGAGGCAGCTGGTCAGCGATTCTCTCTCATCCGTGATGTTTCTGTCTCTGTCTGCCTTTCTCTCTGGAATCAATTTAAAAAATTTTGTTTTTAGAAGATGTAGGGCCACATGAAGGGAACAACTATTAGGAGCTTCCGAAAGGAAATGAATCTTTACAAGAAAACATCACCTCTGGCCGATGCCATGTGCCTTCCGTGTTCTTACTTTTCATTAGTTGTGGGATGTTGTATCCTCTCTCTTATTTTTAATATATTTTATTGATTTTTTAGAGAGAGGAAGTGAGAGGGAGAGAGAGAAACATCCATCAGCCGCCTCCTGCACGACCCCTACTGGGGATGTGCCTGCAGCCAGGATACATGCCCTTGACGGGAATCGAACCTGGGATCCTTCAGTCTGCAGGCGGAGGCTCCATCCCCTGAGCCTCCGGTTAGTGGGGGACGGTGTGTTCCTGAGCTGGTTCTGACCCTCCCCCCGCACCCCGCCTTGTCAAACCCTAAAGAACAACAGGTCAGCTCTTCTCTCTTCCCCGGCTGCTGGGAACAGAGCGCTCCCGGAGCCGGAGCCGGCACAGCAAGTGATGTTCTGAGAGGCCCTGCTCAGAGGACTCTGCAACCTCAGAGCGGGCGGCGGGGCCTGAATAAGCGGGCAGGCCCCGTTCCCAGCAGTGCGCTCCTCGGGGCCCCCGCTCTGACCTCCGGCCAGGGTGTCAGGCCTCCCCGCACCCCGGAGCCCCGACAGCCTCCCCTCTCCCCCCCCCCCACCAGCAGGCGTCCTCTGCAAGCCCCTGTCCCGCTCCCCCCAGACCCCGCACGCAGACGCTGCTCCTGCCTTCCCGTCTCATCCTTGCTGGGTGCCAGGGGACTCGGCACCTTGCTCCCCCCCCTGGTATTCTCGCTCCATGAGAGGGGAGAGGGCGGCGGAAGAGGCAGAGAATGAAGCAGCTGCTGCAAACCCCACTTTCATTGTGGAGGCTGCTGGGGGTGGCGGAGGGGTGGGAGGGAGAATAGTTACGCCAACTCCAAAGGATGAGCACACCCTTCACACCTCCCTGAAGAGCAGGAGCCATGACGCAGGCATAGGTTGCCCTTTAAGGCCCGTGTGCATGGACCAGGGAGAGATGATAGGGAGGGGGAGTGTGGGGGAGGGGAGTATGAGGGAGTGGGTGTGGGAGAGGAGAGTGTGGTGTAGGGGGGAGGAGTGTCGGGGAGGGAGATTGTGGGGAAAGGGGAGTGTGGGGGAGGGAGAGTATGTGGGAGGGAGAGTGGTGTGTGGGGGAGGGGAGTGTGAGGGAGAGGCTCCCCTTTCCTCTCTGCCTGGAAGAGCATCTCTCAGCAGCTCAGCTCAGTTCTCATGCCCATGTGTAGGCTCCTGGCTGGAAATGTCCTCCACCTCCTGGCCCAAGGTCATGTGTACACTGCCTCTGGGACAGTTCTTTTCAGAGCTCCGTGTGGGAACAGCCCTGTCCCCTCCACACCGGCTGGTTCGTTCTATTAATTAGAGGAAAAAAGTCACGTAACTCGCCGCCGCTTCCTCTCGGCTTCGGTCACCGGGAAACCGATCGTTTGCCGGCAAACACACGGTCTCTTCCTCCTGGTCTGACTGAGGGGTGGTGGTCGCCTCTCTGTCCCCTCCTCGCCTTCACTCCTCCGACGTCTGATGCACCCAAATGCTATTGGAAGCCAACATTTGCGGCGTTTCTGACACAGAAACTAAGAATAACAGTCACCACGCGTAGGAAATGTTCTGTCATGTTGGACCTGGCGAGTCAGCCGTGCAGACTTTTGTCTTTTTCATAATTTCAGCCCAAACTTTCCTCTTTTTTGTACCCAGACCTCCCTTTTTACATTATTGAAATTAAACATCAACAAGTCAGCAGGGAAATCAGTGCCTTCTTTGGGTCACAGGATTCAGAAGGATTGCCTGGTGGGAAATTCTGAGAGAACCCCTTGATCCTAAAGGCGTGTTTGCTTTTATACCTTCTTTTTAAAAAAAATGTTTTTATTTTTATTTTTATTGATTTCAAAGAGAGGAAGGGAGAGGAAGATAGAGATAGAAACATCAATGACGAGAGAGAATCATTGATCAACTGCCTCCTCTCGACCCCTCATGCAGATCAAATCCGAAACCTGGGCCTGTGTCCTGACGGGGAATCGAACCATGACCTCCTGGTTCATCGGTCCAGTGTTCAACCGCTGAGCCACACCGATGGGCTATCCCTCCTTTCTCTCATTTTAATTGACTAGGTAGCAATCACCCTGGCCTTATTAAAATTGGTACTACTAACCATGGTGCAGATGATTTTCTGCGTTCAAATTTGAACTCTGCTTCTTAAAATTGGGCATTCGTGGGCAATCTGCCGTTAATATCATGTCCATACTTCTCTGATTATCAGGGACTTTCTAGAGAGTTTGAATATTCTGATTCTTTCCAATGAAAAGTGTTCCAGAAATTCCTGTTAACTCGGTGCCCTCAATATGTCTCACAAAAATATCTCATCCATTTGGTCACAGGATAAAAATTCCAGGTCAAACCAGATATTTCCACTTGGCATTTAGAAAATGGCTGCAAGGCCACCCATATTTGTGATGAAATCCTGGTATTCGTAATTATCGACTCGTCATGTTTCTTACACCATCCTATATAACCTGTTTCCCCGAAAATAAGACAGGGTCTTATATTAATTTTTGCTCCCAAAGAGGCGCTAGTTCTTATTTGCAGGGGATGTCTTATTTTTCCATGAAGAAGAACACGGTACACATTTATTGCTGAACAACAAAAAAAAAGGAAATGTATGACCTATCTATGGTACGGTAGTCGTTTGAGGTCTCTTTAAATCAGGAGTCAGACGCCTGATGGTAGCTTTGGGGACCTTATATTCTGGGGAGGCCTTCTGTTCGGGGGAGGCCTTGTTATCTGGGAGGTCTTATTTAGGGGGATGCATTATATTACAGCGAGAGGCAAAACTGGAAGGCGGTCTTATTTTCGGGGGATGTCTTACTTTCGGGGAAACAGGATAATAATGGCAGAATGACTATGACACACACAGATCACCAGGGGGCAGACGCTCTATGCCGTCAGTCGGACATACCCTCAAGGGCCCCCTCAGGACTGCAGGAGGGCATAGGTCGGGCTGAAGTACCTCCCCACCCACCCCTGCCAAGTGCATGAATTTCATGCACTGGGCCTCTAGTTACTGGATAGCGATCACATTCTCTCCCAGACATAGAATCATTCCGAGGACGTCTGGGATCCCATATGAGAGAGGTATTTTCTGATGATAACCATCCTGTCCTGGCTACTCATTCATAATTAGTCCGTTTACGATGATGATCTCAGAACAAGGTGTTTTTGCAAACCTATCGGTCGATGGGTAGATAGAGACAGGTTACTATTTCCACTCCGTGGATGGACAGAACAGCTCGGAGGTGTCCCGGAGGCCTGTCCCCGCGCTCTGGCCCTCCGAGGTGGAAAAAGCGTAAAAATGGCATTTGTATTATCTCTCACTCTGCACCGGTAAAGGTTAGCTAGATTAATCCGCCTTAAGCAACACACACACGCGCACTGAGTGAGCAGGGGCGTGTGTACATAAACGCACCGCCACATCCCAAATAGCCATTAGCCTAGGTCTATTTGAAGAAAGCTGCCCTAGGAAGAATTCTTAACGCTGAGTGCCAGATCTAAGGGCTTTTATGCACCGGTCCTTTTAGTATTCTCCTAAACGACATAGAATTGATTAGGTCCCTCTACAGGTACAGAGGAAGCAGATAATTTTGCAGAGTTTATGACGGCCCAAGGTGAAGGGCCCGGGCCATTGCTGAAGGGGTTATTTTTTAACCCCTGGTTTATTTTATGAATGAAGTATGCAAATGAATCCAACAGTGAGCATTGTTTGAGGATTTCTAGATAGTCATTATTACATCTACACAGAGAAACACAAAATAACAGGTTTCTTTTTTAAATATATTTTATTGATTTTTTTACAGAGAGGAAGGGAGAGGGATAGAGAGTTGGTAACATCGATGAGAGAGAAACATCGATCAGCTGCCTCCTGCACGCCCCCTACTGGGGATGTGCTCACAACCAAGGTACATGCCCTTGACCGGAATCGAACCTGGGACCTTTCAGTCCGCAGGCCGATGCTCTATCCGCTGAGCCAAACAGGTTTCGGCAACAGGTTTCTTTTTTGTCCGAATAACAATCTCTAAGTTAATTGTGTGTGTGTGTGTGTAGGATAGATGCAGATGCCCGGGTTGCGGCATGTGCAGTTGGGAGTGTGCAGGAGGCAGCTGATCCGTGATTCTCTCTCATCTTTGCTGTTTTTCCCTCTCCCTTTCTCTCTGAAATCAACAAAAAGCTATTTTTTTTTTCAAAGATAGATGTAGAATGGACAATGATTTGAAGAGCAGAAGTGCTTCTGATGTTTTTTTGCTAGCAGAGGCCCAGCGGGGAGGGAAGACCTACTTCCTGGGCGCTCGGCAGGGGTGGCCTTGGCTCACGGAGAGCGGGGAGCGGGGAGCATCCCTCAGTAAGAACCAAGGACACACGCTGGCCTCTCCTGGCCCCTGTTCTCGCGCCTCATCTCCAAGGTCTTGTGGAGTAAGAAAGCCTTTTCTTTCTTCAAAGCATTCCTTCCTGGAAGGCCCGAGCTGGCTCTGTCCGTCAGCCCGGCTTTTCCAACGCCGCCCTGTTCCTCCTGCGCGCAAACCAGGACGGTTGGCATTTCCAAAGCCAGGGTTGGCAGCGGCGGTGACGACAAAGCTCTGGATGTGTTTTGCGGTGCGTTTATTGGTTGGTTTGCCCGTCTTATCGTGCAGATTAGCTCCTATCTTGGGCAAACATTCCTCTCATTCATTCAGAGCCATGTCACTGGTGGTGCCGGTCTGGCATGTCCTCAGGTCCCCACACGCAGGACCTGTTTGCGTCTCCGGAGGCGAGGGAGCCGGGGCAGCCTCTCCTGGCTGGCGAGGTTCTGGTTTGCCTTACTCTGGGCTGCGGTCTGTTCCCAGGAGCCACATCACCTTCAGACTCCCCCAAGTTCCAGCCTTCTCCTCCCTGGGCGTTGGTGAACACGGTCAAAGTCACTGTATGAAGCAGCAGCTACTGAGCTACCTCATAGATACGGCCAATGGCATCGGCTTTTTCCCCTCTAAGGCAGCGGTTCTCAACCTGTGGGTCGCGACTCCTTTGGGGGCCGAACGGCCCTTTCACAGGGGTCGCCTAATACTATGGGAAAACACCTGTTTCCCATGGTCTTAGGAACCAACACACCGCTCCTCGGGGTAGCAAAGTGTAGCCATGTAGTTTACTGTTGTCATATGAAGACTGTTGCCCATGCTACACCACGATGCAAGACAAAATTTCATTTATTTGTATTAGAAATAAGTATTTCACAATATACAATTACATATTGTTTTTGTGATGAATCCCTATGCTTTAATGATGTTCAATTTGTCACAATGAAAATACATCCTGCCTATCAGATATTTACATTACAGTTCATGACAGTAGCAAAATCACAGTTATGAAGTGGCAACAAAAATAATTTTATGGTTGGGGGTCACCACCACATGAGGAATTGTATTAAAGGGTCGCAGCATTAGGAAGATTGAGAACCTCTGCTATAAAGAGGAGATATTGGTATTGCCCTGGGAAATCTCAGAACAATTTTTTTTTCCCTTCACAAAGGAAGGATGGCCTCTGGTCTAGATCTGCTAAACAAGAGGAGAGCTTAAGGAAACTGCCGAGGGTTTAGACTTGGGTAACAGGAAGAAGGTATTTGAGAGGTAGGAAGTAAGCAAGCGTCACGCCCATAAGGAAATGACGAACTAGGTGGGACCAAGGTCACGCGCGTGTGAGTGTCAGGGAACATTGCATCTGGTATTCTAGAATCTCTGGGAGGAGGGGAGCATCAGAAGAGCCCTCGGAACCAGGGGTTGGCAATTTTTTTTTTTCTGTAAAAGATCAGACAATAAGTATTTTCGGTTCGGCGGGGCCGCATGATCTTTGTTGCAATTAGTCCACACGCTGTGTTAGTGCGAAAACGACTATGGACAATAATGTGTTTGATGGTGTTCCAATAAAACTTTATCTGTAAAATCAGGTGGCGGGCCAGATTTGGCCTGAGAGCCGTAGGTTGTTGATGCCTGCTCTAGACCAAGCTTCAGCCAGTGCAAAAGCCTCTTTCGCAGCCCCCATCCCTTTCCATGCTTGGACAGCTCTGACACCTGGAGGCTGTCCTTGTACAGAGCTACACACGGTGTCTCTCTGAAACCCCCACCGCCATCTCTGACTGGGACCATGGCAGTAGCCTCCTGACTAATTCAGGGTTTACCTTTTGCACTTTCTACAATCTATTCTCTCTGCCCAGCAAACACTGAAAAAAAAATCTTGTAAAGTACAGGCCAAATGATGTCATTCTTCAGATGAAGGACCTTTGATGGGTGCCCACAACCTTTAGACTAAGTCAGGATGCCTTACCTTGGCCCGTAAGGCCCTGCATACCTGGTTCACGATGCTGCCTCCAAACTGTATCCTAGTACTCACTGGTCTGTGGCCACACCAGCCTCTTGATGGTCTCAGACATGCGCAGGCATTGCCACCCCAGGGCCTTCGCGCATGGTTTCTGCCTGGAATCTGTTCTCCCACCTGCAGGGCTTGCTCCCTTCTTCATTGGGGTCTCTGCTCAAATGTCACCCTCATCAGAGAAGCCTTCTCCCACTCCTTTATTGGTCATGTTTATGCTTTATTTTTTAACTCCTCATTTATTTTATTTCAGCACACCTAGCACTATCTAACATCCTATCTAATAAGAGAGTAATATGTAAATTAACCATACCTCCCCTATACTCACAAGCCATGCCAACCAGCCAATCAGGATGAGTCTGCAAATTAATCCAACTGAGATGGCGGTCCATTTGCATATCCTGGTGCAGAGCGAAGACTGAAGACAGTGTAGAAAAAAGCCAAGTGCTGCAGGAGGGAGGGAAGCTGCAAGAAGCAAGCAAGTGGGGTGGACAGAGAAGGGAGGGAAGCAGGCAGGGCAGTGGAGACCCCTGCAGGAAGCTCTAGTGCAGGAATCTTCCTGCAATGGGCCTCTAGTCTATCTAATAAAAGAGTAATATGCTAATTAGACCAGGAGACCTTCCAGATGTTCTTCCAGACAAAGCCATGGTGGCAGGGCCAAGGCAGAGGCAGTTAGGGGCCATCAGGCCAGGAGGGGAAGGCAGTTGGGGGTGATCAGGCTGGCAGGGGGGTCCAATTGGGGGCAAGCAGGCTGACAGAGGGGACAGTTGGGGGCAGGCAGGCCAGCAGGCAGAATGGTTAGGGGCGATCAGGCAGGCAGGCAGGCAGGTGAGCGGTCAGGAGCCAGTGGTCCTGGATGGTGTGAGGCATGTCCTGTGGAACCGGGCCTACACTGGCAGTAGGACCCCCTGAGGGGTCCCAGATTGGAGAGAGTGCAGGCCGGGCTGAGGGACCCTCCACTGCCCCAGTGCATGAATTTCGTGCACCTGGCCACTGTCTCTAACATAAGTGTGTGTGTGAGAGTCCTTTTCTATTTGCTCCCTCACTGCACGCCTGGTTGACATGAGGAGGAATGTATGTGCCTCGTTCATTATCACATCCCCAGCGCTTACACCAGTGACTGGTAGATGGCGGGCACTCGCTAAATGCTGGTCAAATACAAGATGGAGGTAGCTGTGCCCTCTGCAGTTCCTAAAAATACACATGACCCACATTTACACACGGAGGCAAGCACGACCTCCCCACCTCCCCCCGAAATCGCCTCATGTCCAGGGAGGCGTGGCTTTCACATCTGTGATGCCCTGCGAGGCCCAAAGGCTGATGTGGCTTCTGAGTTCTGACCTTGGCTCTTGCCTGCGCTTGCCCATCCAGTGACACGCGTCTGCCCCTGGCCACGCTGGGGATGCACCCGCCCGGGGCCAGTTCCACTTTGGAGGGGGGGGACTCTCTGTCCCCTGACATGGGCCCAGGCGCTTGTGAAAGGGAATCACACCTGGCGTGCGGTTGTCTGGAAACCCTTGGGGCTGCTCAGCCTCTGAACCCCGCCTTGTGCTGGAGGAATCCCCGATCTGGTGAGACACGTCACAGCGTTTGAAATGTCCACACAATCACGTCCCCGCCCTCCTGACCGCCAGAGAACGGCTGCAGGATCTGCCTTTTCCAGTCGGATGGTCCATTCCCAACCTTCGCACCAGAAAACCCAGCGAGGCCAAGGAGCACGGACGGCCCCAAACCCACACAGGCGACCCTGTGACGAGGCAGCCATGACCACCCACCTCCGAGGCTACAGAGGCAGAGATCACTTGACTCACAGTATGATTTACCCATGTGTTAGGTTCATTGTTTATTGTTCTAGACCAGCGGTTCTCAACCTGTGGATCGCAACCCCTTTGGGAGTCGAACGACCCTTTCACAGGGGTCGCCTAAGACCATCGGAAAATGCAGATATTTACATCACGATGCATCACAGTAGCAACATTTCATGGTTGGGGGTCACCACCCCATGAGGAACTGTATGCAAGGGTCGCGGCCTTAGGAAGGTTGAGAACCACTGTTCTAGGCTGTTCGCTCCACTGGGGGCAGGGATCCTTGCGTTTGCTCCCCCGTGTGTCCCAAGCATCTCGAGCTGAGCCCGGCGCGTAGCAGGGACTCAATGCATATTTATGCATGCATGCATGCCGAGCCGACATTCCTTAATGTATCAGATTGACAAAAAAAAAAAAAAAAAAGGATCAGTGGGATAAGGCCAGGTTTATCGCTCAAGGCCAGGAAATAAATATTTACATATTGTTGGTGAGATGGCCGATGGCCTCCGACATTGTTTAGATCTGCAATGTAACACTGTGCCGCCTCCCGCAATTTATCCTACGTACGTACGCCCACCTAGATCTGACTTCAAAGACGTTCACGGCAGCATCCTTGGCAACCGCAAACACATGGCACACAACCCAAATGTCAATCAGTAGGGTGCTGGTTCGATACGTCGTTATTCATTCCGAGAGGAGAGCGATGCGCGTGGACACGGACAGGCTTTCAAGACTCAGAAAAGTCTGACGTAAACAGTAACCTCGCACTAGTCTGCAAAAGACTTTAATTTAAAAAAATTCAGAAGGGTATATGAAAAGAAACTTTTATAGTGGCTGCTCTGGAGAGCCGGAGAGGTGGAGATTGGCAGGAGGAGGGAAGATGATTGCTTTTTGATTTTATGCCCTCCTGCTCTGCTCTTTGACTTTTTCCTGCATGCCTGTACCGCTCCTATTTTTAAAAACAAATCGAGAGTGGTTTTTGCTAATCAGGTTGGCACAGTGTTCTGGTTTTGTTTATTCTTTTTTAAAAATATGTATATATCTTTTTTATTTCAGAGGGGAAAGGCAAGGCAGAGAGAGAGATAGAAGCATCCATGATGAGAGAGAATCATTGATCGGCTGCCTCCTGCACAATCCCACACTGGGAACCAAGCCAGCAACCTGGGCACGTGCTCTGATGGGAATCCAACCCTGACCTCCTCGTTCATAGGTCAACACTCAACCACTGAGCCACGCCGACTGGCTGTTATTCTTTTTTAATGATAGTACCCTACATAGGAAAACATGTTGTGAAGTGGACACACCTACATTACTAGAGGTGTTATACATTGTTACAGTTCTTCCGGGCAGTGCTTGATTATACACTGAGTGGCCAGATTATGATGATCCCTGAACACATAATAATCTGGCCACTCTGTGTGTATATTTATATATGAGAAGCCCGGTGCATTAATTCGTGCATGGGTGGGGTCCGGCCAGCCTGGCCAGGGGGAAGGGACTTGAGCAGTTGGCCTGCTTGCCTGCTGGCTGAACTCCTGGTCGAGAGGACAATTTGCATATTAGCCTTTTATTCTATAGAATATACACTGAGTGGCCAGATTATTGTGCGCCCAGAGATCATCATCATCTGGCTACTCAGTGTAGATAACCAAAGCTTCAAAATATTTATATCTTTTAACATTTTTTTGTTCTTGTAACATTTATATCTTATAATACTTTTTAGATATCTAACTCGAGGAAATCTGTCCCTCGTATCCAAAGGGCTTTATACATAAAGGTATCAATCAAATTATTAATTTTAAACGTTCCCAACCTGGGAATAACTTAAATATTCAATACTATGTTGAAGTGCATCCATAAGAAGTCAACATCTAGTTAAAGTGATATTTATAGATCTTGTTACATAACAAGCATGTCTGAGGTATAATGCTAAGAGGGAAAAAAGAAAATAGATCAGCTGTCAGACACAATGTACGGGATGATTACCACCCTGTTAACAGATATTCCTAAAAAAATACTAACGACATCAATGCTATTAGCGGGTGGCAGAACTTTTTCCTAGCCTAGTTTTCAATATTTTTCAAGTTTCCCGTAACAAGTGTTTATTATTCATAGTGGAAAACATGACTATTTTATAAAGAGTGGCATGAGCCACATTCCCTATGATTTGTTCATTAGTCTGCCTATTCTGATGTTGAATTAATCCACCAGTTTCATGTCTAAGTTCCGGGCTCACTCACCATTTCTGAAAACTGCCTACACAGCACTGTGCCCCAGGATCAGTCGGCAAACCTGTCCATGTTTATTTTTCAAAGACACTGATTATGCATCACCCAGTGCCCCTGATTTTGTCTTCTGAATATTTATGACATCACCCCTCCTTCCCTCACCCTGTGTCCCCACCACGGACCCTGCTGAGGCCTTTCTCCTGACCACACCCTTCGCTTCCTTCCGCTTTCCCTCCCTCCCTCCCCCCCTCCACTCTGCCACGAGGGGAACCTTGCTCCAGTACTGATGAAGCCGAGGTCCTTATGGCGCTGATCGGATGTCGCTTTACGTTCTAGCCACTCTCTCCCACATACAAGGGTGGGCAAAAGCAGGCTTAACGCTGTGAGTATGCAAAACAGTTTTTTCTTGTATTTATTATTAATTGTTGTATTTATTTGTATAACAGTGGTAAACCTACTTTTGCCTACCCTGTATGTGAACAGAGAAACGAGAGAGAGAGTGAGAGAGAGAGAGAGAACCCCAGCTCCCCCCCCCCCCAAGAACCAGGCAGGAGGGCACCTGCTGGGGCTGCAGGCTCCATCCCCAGTGCGGGGCCTGCAGAAGGCAGCGGATGAAGGATCCTCTCTCATCATGGACGTTTCTCTCTCTCTCCCCCCCTCTCCTTCCTCCTCTCTGAAATCAATGCAGATATTAAAGAAGTAGCCACGTGGGGAGAGGTGAGGTAGCGGATACCCCATTTCCGTTCGCAGCCACGCTTCCCTTTCTCCCCCGGGGAACCAGTTGCGTGATCGCTCCCAGTGTCCGAAGGGCCGTCACCCTGGGCTGTTCCCTCGCTCCCTCCTCCTGCTCTTTCTTGCGGTTCCCCATGTTGCCTTCTCTTCTCCAGCCAGGATTGATGGGAGCCTTTTCCTTCCAACAAAGAGGCGTCTTTCTCATCACAAATGTTTCTGGCCTTGGGACCAGCTCTACCATTTGCAGGGCCTTCTCATGCAAAATGAGAATTCGAGGCCCCCAGTGCAAATGTATTAAGAATTTCTGGCCGAAACCGGTTTGGCTCAGTGGATAGAGTGTCGGCCTGCGGACTGAAGGGTCCCAGGTTCGATTCCGGTCAAGGGCATGTATCTTGGTTGTGGGCACATCCCCAGTAAGAGGCGTGCAGGAGGCAGCTGATTGATGTCTCTCTCTCATCGATGTTTCTAGCTCTCTATCCTTCTTCCCTCCTCTCTGTAAAAAATCAATAAAATATATTTTTAAAAAAAGAATTTCTAGGCAGCAACGGCAGAGGGCTACCCCCTCCTGAATGCAGGACCCGGTGAGACCACACGCCTGTCCCTGAGGCCACACCACGTTCTAGGAAACATTCGCCCCTCCCTCTCCCTCGTCTTCTCTTCGCTTGACTCAGGGAACAGCCGAGGACAAGTGAGCAGGACTTTTGTCCTGACCTTCCTCTGCCCACGGCGAGCCCAGGGTGCATCTGGGAGGCTCCAGGCAGGAAGGAGTGTGTCTCCCTCCTTCATCGATCAACCGTCAGCCACGGAGCCACGCTGGCCGGGCTGGCGTTCCAGGGCGCTTGCGTTGGGTTGGGTAACTGGACATCACCTTTCAGTTCCATTTTATAGAAGGCAGTCCTGTCAGAGACCTGGCTCTGAAAGCTGGCGGGCCCTCCGTGAAATTCTTCACCCTAAGCTTGATGCCAATCCATTTTCCAGAGGAGGATGAATCATGCATTTTTTTGTGTGTTTTTTTGTCTGATAAAAAAAAAAAATCGTCTGATCTCGGTTGCTGAAGACTAGTATTTTTTATTTTTATTTTTTTAAATATATTTTTTTATTGATTTTTTTACAGAGAGGAAGGGGGGAGGGATAGAGAGTCAGAAACATCAATGAGAGACATTGATCAGCTGCCTCCTGCACGCCCCCCCACTGGGGATGTGCCTGCCACCAAGGTACATGCCCCTGACCGGAATCGAACCTGGGACTCTTCAGTTTACGGGCCAACGCTCTCTCCACTGAGCCAAACCGGTTTCGGCTGAACACTAGTCTTTTGAAACCAGGGGACGGCATGTGTTTATTTTTTCTAATTAAAAAAAAAATAAAAAAATGGCTGCCCTAGCTACGTGGCTCAGTGGGTTGGAGCACCATCCGGTGCATCAAAAAGGTGAAAGGATCGACACCCCGTTGGGGGCGGGATGCAGGAAGCAACGGGTAGATGTTTCTCTTTCTCTCTCTCTCGAGCTCTCTCAAAAGCAATAAAATAAAAGCGTACCCTTAGGTGAGGGTTTAAAAATAAAAGAAGCAGCTGCCCCTGCAGAGTGAACACAGAAGAAGAATGTCCTTTCTTCTCTGCCACGCTCCCCCACCGTCCCTCCTCTGGGGAGCACCGTAACAGCTGCAACACGCACTGTTGGCAGAACAGCGGCGACAACAAAAAACGGAGGCGCCGGTGACACCGTCGCGGCCACTTGCTATTCGGTGCGCGTCCTTATTCCTCGGAGCAAATCACAGGCTGGCGAAGGAGGCATTTAACCCGGGCGACCGGCTTGCCGAATCGAACGCCTGTCGCGGACAGGTTTCTGCCTTTTCTGAAAAAGAGCACATGGGTCTCGCGGGTCCCCGAGGGTTTTGGGGGGATCTCGGGTCTGAGAGCTGACCACGCGCCGGGAGGAAGGTCAGGAGGCATCAGCTCGACGTTGCAACCGTCGCAAACCTTGGGATCCGTGAGGTTCGTGCTGGAAGGAAGGAGGGGGCCTTTTTTTGGGCCAATTTTATGTTTGGGGGGGACCTCAGGCCTGCAGAGGCCACGCCACTCATTGGCCCAGTGGCTGCGTCTGAGTCTGCGTTCCTTCAGGCGCCTGCTCACCCACTCGTTCAGAACCAAGTTCAAGTCTCCTGCAAGCGGTGAGCAGGGCAAGGATGCGCTGACAGCCTCTGGACCTTGAACAAAACCACCGTCGGTCTGAGCCTCAGTTTCCTCCTCTAGGAAGCGGGGAAGCAAGAGGTGCTGTGGGAAGGAGTCAACCAGGCGCGTGAAGGGCCCGGCATAGGCTGGGTAGTCGGTCAGAGGCGTCCGTTGCCGTTCCGGTCTCCCTGCGCCCCTAAATGTAGGTCTGAGATCCTCATAAGACAGCCAGCACTTCACCTCAGCCAGGTTAGGATGTGGCATCCGCTGGGCACTGTTATGCAATCCCACCTTTTTCTTAGATGTTCTTCTCTGTGATCCCCTCCCTCCTGGCTCTCCTCGCCTCCCGAGATCCTACTCTGCCTGGAAGATTCATCTGAGGTCCCCCTACTTCTCTGCAGCCTCCTAAGACCATCGCCCCAGGCGTACCTGCGGCCCTGTGTGTGTGGGGGAGGGTTCCCCATCATCCACGCTGCCACCGTGATTAAACACATTGTTACGCTCGCCTTTCCTCCCCAGAGGTGCTGCAATCTGCTCAGGGGGGACCAGGAGGGACCCTTCTCTCCCCGGATCCCCCGCAGAGATGATTACAGGGTGACACCCGCATGACCCACCGGATGCTCGATAATGACACGCCGGGGCGTACAACCGAGGGCTGCCTCCGGTCGCATTCTGTTCAATTACACGTGTAAGCCTGCAGCTGGAAATGCAGGAGAGTGACACCGTCTCTCCGCCTAATGCAGATTGCTTTTTAAAATATGACCTGTCAACTTTTTTTTTTTTCCCCTCTCTCGTTGTTTACATATGGCCTTTCTCCTCCAATATTTCAACGCACCACTTAAAATGGGACCGGAAGAAAAATGTTAAAATGCGTGTGTGTGTGCGCACGTGCTGGAAGTGGAAGGGGAAAAGCACCAGCGGTGACTAATGTCTTCAATTTATAGGAGGCCCCGTTGGGAGAGGATGCTGCTTTTTCATCCGGTTGCATAACCGATCACCGCCACCTCGTCAGCCACAGGGTGTGTTTGGGAGGGACGTCGCCCTCCATTCAGGGAGGGGAGGTGTGGAAACCCCAGGGCACAGCTTTCCGTGACGCCCGTCCGGCCCTCCGTGCAGAAGGCACTCCGGTTATCTGTCCAAGGGCGTGGTCTCTCCGTGTAGACCGTTTGACTGTGGACAAGGAGGTAGATCGGAACGGTCCCCGTGAAAACGCTTCGCTTTCCTTCTCGACACAGAGCCCTTGTGAACTGGGGCGGGTACGGCCCACCATCGAGGACTAGCATCACGGGTGATTAAAGGAGGCCCCGGCTGGGGAGCTCAGTGGTTAGAGCGTCATCCCAGTAAGGCTGGTGTTTCTCAACCTTCCTCATGCCGCGACCCTTTAGTACAGTTCCTCATGTGGTGGTGACCCCCAGCCGTATAATTATTTTCGTTGCTGCTTCATAACTGGAATTTTGCTAGTCTTAAGGAATCGTCATGTAAATATCTGTGTTTTCTGAGGGTCTTAGATCCACAGGTTGAGAACCGCTAGCAGGGTTTGCCTAAGACCATCAGAAAACACAGATATCTGCATGACGATTCATTAACAGTAGCCAAATGACAGTTATGAAGCAGCAACGGAAATAACTTTATGGTTGGGGGTCCCCACAACATGGGGAACTATATTCAAGGGCCGCGGCATCAGAAAGGTTGAGAATCACGGCCATAGGCCAAGGTGGCAGGATTGATCCCCAGTCGGGGCACACATGAGAATTAACCAATGCATTCATAAATAAGTGCAACAACCAGGTGATGTTTCTCGCTCTCTCTTTCTCTCACCTCAATCTTTTAAAAATGGCGATCAAAGGAGATGCGTGAACAGTGACATGCGTTTCTACTGCCATTGTTCCGGATTAAATCATCAGAATATGAAATAAATATTGCCCACTTCCTACCCTGTTTTGCCGAAAATAAGACAGTGTCTTATATTAACTTTTGCTCCCCAAGATGCACTAGGTCTTACTTTCAGGGGATGTCTTATTTTTCCATGAAGAAGACGGTACACATTTATTGTTGAACAAAAAAAAGAGGAAATTTATTACCTGTATATGGCACAGTAGTCGTTGTCATCACAAACCAGCTCACTGATGGGCCGCAGCGCAGCCAGAGCTGTTCAGGCAGGGCGAGGTCTCTTTAAATCAGGAGTCAGATGCCTGATGGTATATTCCGGGGAGGCCTTATGATCGGAAAGGTCTTATTTTCGGGGGGATGCCTTCTATGACAGCGAGAGGCAAAACTGGAAGTAGGTCTTATTTTCGGGGGATGTCTTACTTTCGGGGTAACAGGGTATCACTTGTCACAGCCCTTCCAGGTTGGGAGAGTGAGGAATAGTCCTCCAAAGGAATCATACTCCTGGACCTCAGGTGACTGGCCGACTACAGTCCCTGTGGCAGGACGGACGACCTTCAGGCGGCTGATGGGTGACGATGGCGAATATCTCAAGGTCACACTGTACGTGGGCCGTCTTTCCTGCTCTCACACCCGAGAAAGTAAAATCTGGGCCAGACCACGCCGCTGTGTGAGTCTCTAACTTAGCAGGGATCTGCACACATTCTCCTTAAAATCCACAAAAATAGCCCGGCTTTAAAATTTAATAACCGTGACGTCCTCAGCCCCACGGAGAAGTTAAAATCCAGGCTGGGCAACAATTCCATTTTTTATTTTTATTTTCAAGTTTGCAAAAATCAGAAAAGGTGGAAGAGCAAGGACATCTTACCTGTGTTCTCTAAGTCAGCGAATAAGAACAGACTTGACATTCTGAACCCTCCCTCTGCCTCTGATCTCAGGGATGTGTGTTGCTCTGAGGCAGATGTGAGCACGGAGACCCACAAAACAGTCCTCAGAAACACACACAAAAAAATGGTTTTCAAGGACAGCAATGCGTCCTGACATCTTAATTACAGGCTCAGTGGCAAGTTCGGTCGCCGGATGGGAGCCTCGAGAAATTATTATTGTGTTGTCCTTACGAATTAATGACTGTATAAGAAATCGGTTGGTGGGGTAGTGGTGAATCACAGAGCAAAACGTATGGAATTGCTTTCCATTTCCTGATGTACCGAGCATATTCATCATCATTTGCTTGATTAAAAAAACACTCCACCAGTGGAAAAATGCAGACGTACATTTTTTAATGGATTATATAAATATAAAGCAGCCGTTTGCGTAGCCATTTGGAAGATTCTTATCCTCACGCTATTTGTAATATTAAAAAAAAAACAACCTAAAGCAATCTAAGTGTTTAACAAAATGGGAAGGAGGAGGCAAACGATAGAATATTCACTGAGTGGCTGATGCAATCATTAACAATTATAAACACAAAGGTTATCTCACAAATTAAAAATATAAATGATGCAAGGTTTTAGACACTCGATAGAGGCAAACATTTAAAAAATGCTGACTATGAGCAAGGAAGAATATGCGCCAGGGAAAATAGTGAGTGGGAATGTGCAGAGATGATTATAGAGTTTACGTGGTTGTGAAGTTATGGATTGTTCTCTTTTTTTCCCCCCCAAATCTCATGGAGTTTCAAATTCTATTTTTAAAGAACTATTATATGCTGGATTCAGTTCATTTGATTGAACTGTATTATGACGTTGCCAATTTTTAATCATTTCTGAAAACTTACAGAAATTGCAATTCATTGTTGAATCTAATAATGCATTGTCATTGCCCAACCAAAAAGGAAATCCTTTTTTGGAATTAAAGTTGCTAATTCCCATTCTAAAGTGTTATGTAAGCTGGAGAATGGAGTCTTTTGGAAAATTTTTAATGAAATAAAAATTGTTTGAAAACCCCATTTGAAACTGTGCCTTCAACATGCAGAGGTTTCTTTATTTTTGAGAAAAAAGAACTCAGTTCTGATTGTTCTGGGTTGATGCAAAGCTACTGCCATCACATCTGTTTTTTTCTTTGAAATTTTTAAGTTTATTGATTTTGAGAAAGAGAGACAGACAGACAGACAGAGAGGCAGACAGACATTGATTTGTTGTTCCACTTCTTTCCGCATTTCATTGATAGCTTCTTGGATGTGCCTTGACCAGAGATTGAACCTGCACCCTTCATGCATGTATGGGGATGATTCTCTAACCAGCGGAGCTACCCAGCTGGTTTTTCCACCTTTGAAATTGTGTCCTGTTCTTTTTTAAGCTACTCGATGGCCAGTATAAAGGAAAACATTCATAATTTAATAAGGAAATGTGCTTTTTCTAACCTGTGCCGGGGATGACATTTAAACTGCTGCAGACTCTGTGATTACTGAGAGATAATTAGTCCTCTAAATATTACTATAATGAAAACCCTGGGTTTAATGAACCGTACAAATTAAAACCAAACACAATCTTTATTCATTCATTCATTTTTTTTTTTTACCGAACGTTTAAGTTCAACATAGAAATTGTTTAACAATTGGCTAGAATTTAAGAAAACAGTTTAGGGCAAGCCAGCCATAAAACTGTGGAAGGAATTGAAATAGATTAAAAGGAACTTTTCATAGGAGCCATAGTGCAAAGCTGATCAGCCCAGATCTGAGGGGAAAGTAGACTTCACCTTTGCGGTCCAGTTGCTATTTTAAGGATTTAATAGAAGGGTCATTGACGGTGTTTGATGATGTTGATTGTTAATAAAATACAGAATTATGAACGCTACTTTTAGTAGTGTGTGTGTGTGTGTGTGTGTGTGTGTTCGTATGTGTACCACCAGCCCCAAGCACAGAGCCTGGAACCCTGTAGACAGCCAATAAACATTTGATGAGCAAATACCTGGGTTCATTGAACAGGTGTATTAAAAGCAACAGTACAGATTAAGGGCTTGAAGAGAGGTCATTTGTGGACTTAACCTTGGCTGCTCGGTCCCATTTTCAGTGACTTGAAGAGAGACAGATGAGACATGCTAAACAAACACTTCAGAGAATACAAAGTCAATGACATGGAGATGCTAAGCCTTCTTAGGCGCGGAATGACGAGCTAAAGCCTGTGTGATGAAATCTTAAAGCAAAGCTGTCAAGTCTTCCCTGTAATTTTTTTGGAAAAAATACAATTTTATAGGTACAGGATGACAGAGTAAACGTGGTGGTAATGTGTGTAGGAAGAACTAGGGAATTCATGTGACTAGAAACTTAACCAGAGTCAACAGTGCTTTCGACGATGTTGTAGTAAAGAACACATAACCACATTTATCACTTTAACCAGGGCAGTAGCGGTTACTATGTGTACATTGTTGTACAATAAATCCCTAGAAAATTTTTCACCTTGTAAAATTGAAACTCTACGCCTACTGAACAACAAACAACTCTCCACTCCCGCTCCAGCACCTGGCAACCACATTATGCTTTCTGTTGCTATGAACCTGACTACCTACCCCAGATACCTCTTATAAGTGGAATCATACAGTATTTGTCTCTTTGTAACCGGCTTATTTCATTCAGCACAATGTCCTCAAGATGCATCCGTGTTGTAGCATGTGACAGGATTTCCTTTTTTTTTTTAAAAAATATTTTATTGATTTTTTAAAGAGAGGAAGGGAGAGAGATAGAAAGTCAGAAACATCGATGAGAGAGAGACATAGGTCAGCAGTCTCCTGCATGCCCCACAGTGGAGATGTGCCCGCAAGCAAGGTACATGCCCCCAACCGGAATCGAACCTGGGACCTTTCAGTCCGCAAGCCGATGCTCTATCCACTGAGCCAAACCGGTCTCGGCAGGATTTCCTTTTTAACAGCTGACCAATATTCCACTGGACGTATATGTTCATATACCCATGGATGCCTGGGTTGTCCCACCTCACAAGAATTATTGTGACTCATTCTCCAGTGAACATGGATGTGCAAGTATCTCTTCAAGTTCCTGTTTTTAACATTTTTGGGGTATATACCCAGAAGTGAAGTTGCTCTATCACAGGGCAATTCTATGTTTAATTTTTTAAGGAACTTCTATATGCTTTTCCAGAGTTGCTACACCATTTCACATTTCCTCCAACAGTCCAACAAGAGTTCCAAGTTCTCCACATCCTTGCCAACTCTTATTTTCCTTTTCTTTTTTTATAGTGGTCATCCCAAGAGAGGTGAGGTGGTACTTTACTATGGTTTTGCTTTGTGTTTCTCTGCTGACTAGTGATCTTGGCACCTTTTCATATGTTTGTTGGCTATTTGTATATCTTCTTTGTGGAAATTTCTATTCCAGGCCTTTGCCCATTTTTAATCAGGTTATTTGCTTTCTTGTTGAGTATAGTCCTTTATACATTCTGGTTTTTAATCCCATGTCAGCTCTATGGTTTACAAATATTTTCTCCCATTGCCTTTTTACTCTGTTGATTGTTTCCTTTAATGTGGACAAGTTTTAAAGTTTGCTTGAGTTCCATTTGTCTTATTTTTTAACCTATACTTTTGGTGTCATGTCCAAGAAATCATTGCTAAATCCAATGTCATAACGCTTTCCCGCATATTTTCCTCTGAAAGTATTATAGTTCTTACTTTAAGTCTTTATCCATTTTGATTTAATATTTGATAAATCTTTATTGTTCAGATCATAACAATTGTTTCTCTTTTTTGCCCCCATGACTCCCCTCCATCCGGTTCCCATCCCACCCTCTGCCCTTACTGCCGCCATCTTGGTTTCTCCCATTTTGACTTAATATTTGATTTAATATTGTAGATGGTGTAAGATAAAGGCCTTAAGGTTAATTAAGTTTGGAATTTTTATTTCAGATTTTTTATAGCCTTAACACTATTACCATTCATGTTGAAATAAGCCAACAAATGAATTTGAACTTAAGAATAACACCAAAAAGAAGAAAAGAACATTCCATTGATTTTGATAGTAAAATAGGGGGTGTTTTTAGTGCATATTTGTTAGAAACATGGGCTTTGGAGTCAGCCCAGCCTGAGTGTTGATCCAGTGGCACTACCCATGGGGGCATTCTGAGCCAGTGTCCCTTTTGTTTTGTTTTGAAATACATTTTTATTGATTGCAGAGAGGAAGGGAGAGGGACAGAAACATAAATGATGAGAGATAATCACTGATTGGTTACCTTCTGCATGCCCCCCACTGGGGATCAAACCCGCAACCTGGACATATGCCCTTGATCAGAATTGAACCCAGGTCCTTTCAGTCTACCAGCCAACGCTCTATCTACTGAGCCAAACCAGCCAGGGCACCACTCCTTCCCTTTTGTAAGAGAGAAACTGGTTTCTGTCTTGTAGGGGTTTAATCAGTTCTTGACAGGTTTAAATGAAAGAATGTAATTACAGTATAGGAAGCGTAATAAGCCTGGCTGTTATTTTTATGATCAAATATTGATTTATTGAAGAATTTCTGTTCCTTCTAGCTACCCCGAGACTTAGAATTAATTGAAGAGACAAAAGTTGAACTTTGAGAAGCTGGTAGGTCTAGTTTTACTTGTTTCTAGAAATGATGGGAAGGGTTTTGCTGCAGTCTCTCCCAGAAAGTGTCTAAATGTTACTCGCTCCGATCTCATAATGTCCCGGCTTGATGGACCCTCTGTTTATCACTCTCTGGGGCATGTCTGGAGCTGGTCTCTGCCTTTTTTTCTGGAAATAACAATTCATTTTTTTCCCCTCTGGGGTGCTGTCCTTCCTGCCACATGCAGTCTTGGTGAGACTGTTAGTGAGGCTGCCTGGCGCTCCTTGGCCAAGAGATGGGCATGTGACCCACCTTGACCAATCACACTCTTCTGGAATTTGCATTGATTGAGAATGATTGACAAGATGCTGGGAGAGAAGGGAGCTGATTTATTCCAACCGGGGAGCCTTGAAGAGGTTCTCTATTCTTTCCTGGCCTCTAGGTCTTGGAGCTCCTGAAGTTTCTGTGGTTGGGAGGATCTGGTGCTTCATCTTTTCCTTGAGTTTTAAGAGCTGCCGCACATCCACCTACATATTCTATCTAATAAAGAGGAAATATGCTAATGGACCATCACTCTGTCACAAAAATGGCTGCACCCACAGCTGAGGCCAGGTTCCCATAAGGAGCCTTAACAAGCAATCAGCAGGGACCTGAGGCTACGCCCTCCCCCTGCCCCTGTGGGGCTTGACAGAGGACCTCAAGGTGCACTTCCTGTCCTGGTGCTGGGCTAGGGGACCTCAGGCTGCTCCCTCCACCCCAGCACCAGGCCAGGGGACCTCAGACTGCACCTCCTGCCTGGCAGGACTTGACAACGATGGGACTGGCTGGATCTGGATCTTGCTCAATGGGGTCTGGGTTTCATGTGATTTTGAGGTGCCTGTGGGTGGGCGGGGAATTGACTCTGGGTCCCGTGGTGAGCCCCAGACTCTGACAGGAGGCAGGTTTTCATATACATTTTACTAATGTTCTTTCATCTCTGACACTTGTATTATAGAGAAAGGGCAAATAGCAATATTAAATTATTTCCTCTAATTAATCCCCTTTTAATGTGCACCAATTTCATGCACTGGGCCTCTAGAGTGTATGTGTGTGTGTGTGTGTGTGTGTGTGTGTGTGTATAATGCCAGAGACAGCAGGTTACCATGCCTTGCTTGCACCTGAGGCTGGATGGATTCCGCACTCACGCTCTGTGCATTTACTTGTCTATCTTCCCGCCTCCACGTGCTCCTTGGGAATAGGAACTGTGACACTGCCACGTCGCATTGCCACTGCAGTGACCAAAACGTTGTTTAGCCGGAATCATTCCTGATCTTGCATTTGTAACAGGAAGTTCTATGTTCAGCTTTTCTTTTTTTTTTTTAGGTCATCTTCATGATACATACTTAAAATTGTTGGGGCAATTAAGAAACCACTTAAGAGGGTGTGACTCTTGCCCAAGCCCAGATTCTTTCCTCCTTTCCCGTACATGAGTCCCCCCGCTTAGACGTGTTCAAGAAGATGGCAAAGGTAACCAGCTAACCACTTGCAAAGCCTGTGAAGTGCTCACATTAGCTGTGCATGGTCTCTGGCTTTTCACAGGCTTTTATTTTTTTTATTTTTTATTTTTTAGGGGAGCGTCTTTCTCCCTCCTTCCCGACAGTTAGTGGGAGCCACGTGAATCTTCTCTGATGGCCACTCTTCCCAACCTGAAGACACTATTTGTTCTCAGGATGAAATCCAATGAGCTGTGCAGCTTCGCCTTGCTACCGTGGGTAATGGCCATCCCCCAAGACCTCTTAGAAAGAGTCCACTGGAGGTATGACTGTACAGTGAGTATTGGGCTGAAGTCCATTCATTCATTCGTTCATTCATTCATTCATATTTATTGGGAGTCCACATTGTTCTTACACTCTGTGCGAGGCACACGGGATGAAATGGTGAACACAAATGGAGTGAGCCGTCCCATCAGAGACCAGGGACAGTGAGAAGCTGTAGCCCAGGCCATCCAGGGCAGGTACCCAGAGCAGGTGAAAAGGTGACCCCACCCAAGAAAGACACCTTGTGAACAGGCTACCCCTCCACATGCTTGGGTTCGAGGACGCACTGGGATAATAGCTGCCTCCATGACCTTAAACACATCACTGAACTCATCTCGACCTCACGGACTTCCTCTGGGAAATGAGACTGTTAGATGAGGTGATCTCTAGGTCATTTTTATTTCTCACATAGCTCTTTGGAATTATTAACAGTCTTATTGAGATATACTTTATATACTCTAAAATTCATTCATTTTCAGTGCTATGATGAAGTGACTTTGGGCATTTTTTTGGGGTAAAAAGTGTTGGTTTTTTTTTAGGTAGTAGGGTTCACTTATTTTTAAAAGACATTTAAAGCTTCCCAGAGCTTAAAAGAGGAACACCTTCAATATTTGGAAACTACACCTCAGCATCTGAAACATTTGCAGCTTTCTGTACCTCCTCAATTTAATTGCAAACACCTTCAACAGAGTGATAGCAAACTAATTAGCAATTCCTTTTCCAAAAAAAAAAAATACTCCTAATCAAGGAAGATAATCACTTTTGATTAAGCAACAACCAGAGTTATCAAATGTAAATTTGCAATTGATTACAGAAAAAAAAAAATACAGAGTGTGCTCTTCCTCTTAATAACAGTAAGCATTATATCTTTCCCACTGGGTTATATTTAGTTTCTCCAATTACTTTAGGCTGATCCTTCTCTTTTGATGGTGTGTTCGCTTGGAATGCCTATATTTATTTCCCGGAAGAATTCTACCTGTGCAAATAAAATATCCAGATGTAAAAGTATGCATATGAGAAAAAGACAGCTGGCAGTTGTCCAATATTTAAACCATTTGGATTCTACTAAACCACTATTGTTCATCTTCCCAATCCTTCAGGGAATACTCAGGTCATGAGGATTGATAGCTACACCTAAAAGATACACAGCTGACTGTCTCATCTTAGAAAACAATTCATTCTTTCATCCAGTAAAAAAAAAAAAAAAAAAAAAAAGTAAAACCTACTATGTACCCCAAACCATCCAAGGTCATGGGACTCGAACAGTGGACAAGACCCAGTTCCTGACTTTGGGGGTTAGAGGCTGATTGGAAAGCAGACAAGCTCACAGGCAGTTGCCAGTCAGTAGGACATGACCTACTAGTGGGGAATAGTAGCCTACTTGTTGTGACATTGTTGGAGGTGGGAGTTAGGGGGCCCAGGACATGCAGTTGAGTTTATTCCCGAAGGACCTCTTAGGGATTAGGCAGGTAAGGTAGAGGAAGCAAAGATCAATAGATGCAGAGCTTCTGAGGGGAGAAAAATCAGGTCTTTGGGGAAGACCTAGAAGAAGTCCAGTGTGTCTAGAGTAGAAGTGAGAGGAGAAAATGGTGAGAAAAGAGACTGGAATGGTAAAGAAAAGAATCGACACGAATAAAAGAGTAACATGCTAATTGACCGTACTTTCATGACACCCACCAGCCAATCAGGAGTGAGTATACAAATTAACCCAACAAAGATGGTGGATTAATTTGCATACACAGGTGCAGAGTGTTAGGGGGGCAGGGCTGGAGGCTTGTGTCGTTGCCATGATGATAACACAGGGGTTCCACATCACCCCAGGCCTCTGGGTAGCATGGGAAGACAGAAAGGCAGCTCCAGCCAGTGCCTGCAACCAGGGGAAGGAAGGCCCATTCTGGCATCAGGCCACTAGTATTTTATAAAGAACAGTATGTAATAAATTGTATATCCTTCTGAAAGCTATGAAGACCTACTGTAGAGTCCATTTTAATGGATTTTTTACGATACATGGAAATTAAAGTTGCCTTTCCCCTCCCATATGCATTATATTGATTGCAAACTGGATTAATTTCTGCTTCGGGAAATGCTGGGCAAACAGGACACGCAGGCAGCTGCTAAACATTCTTTATTCTTGCTTGGCTGGTGTGGCTCAGTGGTCGAGCATTGAACTATGAACCAGGTAGTCGAGATTTGATTCCCGGTCAGGGCACATGTCTGGGTTGCGGGTTTGAACCACTGTGTGGGACGTGCAGGAGGCAGCCAGTCAGTGATTCTCTCCCATCATTGATATTTCTATCTCTCTCTCCCTTTCCCTTCCTCTCTGAAATATATATACATATATGTATATATATGTATATATATATATATATGTATATATATATATATATATATATATATATTTAAAGTCTTCATTCTCAAAGTTACACTTAACCTTGCTTTATATAAACAGAAGATACAAGAGTGATGACAGCAAGTGACCCCGAATTTGGAGTTGCTTTCAGAAATGGGATCGGAAAATAGGGCACGTAATCAGATCAGCAGGTGTTAAACCTGAACAGGAGGCAACCTTAAAGCACCGGCCAGCCATTTCTGTTGGACGAACAGCAGGGCATTTCCTATTTGCCGAAAACAAAACAAGAAAAAGAACAAGGACCCCCCACCTTCAATCCCCAATGGGCTGCAGAATTGTTTGGGGAAAACACAAATTCTAATCCCAGTGGCCAAAACGTATTTGTCAGAATATCATGACTGCCCGGCCGGCGTGGCTCAGGAGCTGAGCATCGACCTACGAACCAGAAGATCTTGGTTCGATTCCCCGTCAGGGCAATGCCCAGTGGTGGGCTCGATCCCCAGTGTGGGGCGTGCAGGCGGCAGCCAATCAATGACTGTCTCTCTCATCATGGATGTTTCTAACTCTCTCTCTCCCTCTCCCTTCTTCTCTGAAACCGATCGAAAGATGACTAGTTGGAATGTTGTCAAGTAGTAAGGGCAGAGAAAGAGTTTCTGCATGCTGGTGGTTGCAGGGGGAGAGGATATGAGACGTAACGCTAACCTCCAGGGACGCACATGGAAAAGGAGTTGCTTTGGAGCATCGTGGGGTCACGGATGGAAATGCGGAGGCTCCGGTTGGAGGGACCGTGGTCCAGAAAAAGAAATGGGGAACCGAGTACGCAGATCTCCCCCCGCCCACCCAGTTCAGGGAGTCCGGGGGAGTGAGAGAAAGGAGCGGTGACCAGACACAATTGCAAAAGAGGCCCTGACCGATCGGAGGGTACATTTCCCATTAAATAGTGTCAGTTGCAATCTAAACGAAATAGAAAACGGAAAAAGATGTTGGCGAGAGAGAGAAGGGGCCAGGGAAGGGAACGTGGACTGGGACAATAGAGACCCCGGGGGGGGAGGGTTAGTGGGGAGAGGTAAAAGTGGGGAGGGGTGTGCTCCACACTTTGAAGCATAAACATCTAAGCCAGGGGTTCTCAACCTGTGGGTCGAGACCCCTTTGGGGGGTTGAACGACCCTTTCATAGGGGTCGCCTAAGACCATCAGAAAACACCTATTTCCCATGGTCTTAGGAACCAACACACCGCTCCTCAGTGTAGCAATGTAGTTTACTGTTGTCATGTGAAGACTGTTGCCCATGCTACACCACGATTCAAGACAACATTTCATTTATTTGCCATTAGAAATAAATATTTCACAATATACAATTACATATTGTTTTTGTGATTAATCACTATGCTTTAATGATGTTCAATTTGTAACAACGAAAATACATCCTGCCTATCAGATATTTGCATTACAATTCATAACGGTAGCAAAATTACAGTTATGAAGTAGCAACAGAAATCATTTTATGGTTGGGGGTCACCACCCCATGAGGAGCTGTCTTAAAGGGTCGCGGCATTAGGAAGGTTGAGAACCACTGATCTAAACAGAGAAGGCTGGTGGATGCCTGGTTTTGCCTGGTTTGGGACCTTCCTTTCTGGGCTTCTTATCCTAATCAGCAGGCTCTTCCTTTGCACTCTCCCAGACGGTGGCAGGCTTTCCAGATGGGTCTATTTCTCCTGCAAATGAGGCCAGAAATAGAAGCAACGAAACACCCCAACAACATGAGAAGGCAGAAAAGAAGTGCTCCCCCCCCCCCAAAAAATAGGTCAACGGACAACAGACACCGAGCGGTAATAGATATTGGCCGCAGAGTCGGGTCATTTGTGGGAACCCGTGTCGAGCCAACAGGAAAGAAAGTCGGTAAGTTGACTCTCAACTGTCCGGCGCCCATGAATAATGCAGGGCCCCTGCCATCCCCGAACCGTCCGAGGCGTGAACCCTGGCCTCGGTGCACGCTGTGGTGACCGGCATCGGGAGGAGGGGAGGGGTGAGAGGAGGGTGATCTGTGGATTTTAACCAGCGGGAATGAGACGCGCTTTGTGTGGCAGACACTGGTAGAAACATGGCTAAGGGAGAAGTCCCAATTCTTGTCCTCGCCGGTTTGGCTCAGTGGATAGAGCGTCGGCCTGTGGACTGAAGGGTCCTGGGTTTGATTCCGGTCAAGGGCACAGGCCTGGGTTATGTCTCTATCTCCCTCTCCCTCTCTGAAATCAATGATATAAGAAGTCCCCATTCTTAGTGGCTCCCATTCTGGAGGTCTTCCTTGGCGAATGCATCTGCAGGCAAGAAAAAACCCAGCACCAACACGTGCCAAGTTGCCAAAAGAGCATCAGGAAGCCAAGACTGGTTTGGCTCAGTGGATAGAGCGTCGGCTTGCAGACTGAAAGGTCCCAGGTTCGATTCCGGTTGGGGGCATGTACCTTGCTTGCGGGCACATCTCCACTGTAGGGTGTGCAGGAGGCGGCTGATCGATGTCTCTCTCTCATAGATGTTTCTGACTTTCTATCTCTCTCCTTTCCTCTTTGTAAAAAAATCAATAAAATATATTAAAAAAAAAAAGCATCAGGAAGAAGACCCAGGCTCTGCTTCCAAACGGCTCGCTTAGAAGCAGCGATGTCCGTGCTGCAGGGAAATAATCTCCAGGGGAAGCCGCCTTTTAAGTGACACCGATGTGCCCTGATGGGAGGAGACACTGGCTCATCTCTTTGGAGGCAGCGGCTCTTTGGCATCCCAATAGCCGAATGTGAGAATACATCAAATTCTTTCCGTAGGCGCCATAACAAGGTAAAAATGCCCGTGTGCAGGGCCCGCCCCACAGCGCAAGGCCAGCAGCAGCCACAAGTTCAAGTGTCTGAGGCCAGCCCTCAGCGGCAGCCTTGCCCTGAAGTCCCAGGACAGGTTTGAGGGGTGCGAGGGGAGTGAAGGAGGGATGGCGAGCCTTTGCAACTCCTCCTGTTCCCTCCCACCCAGGTCCCACTCTGCGGGGGGCCCAAGACAACAGACAGCCGGTCTGTCTGTCCCCCCCCACCTCCCCAGGGGCAGGCTCCACAGAATCCTGGCGTCCTGCCTGGTGGGGTGGGCCTGGCCGCCTGCCTTCCTCATGGTCATGGCTCTTTCAATCCCCAGGAGACTTTGCTCCTCCTCCTCCCCCCTCCGCACTGCAAATCCTGCAACATCTGTTCCCGGGCCCCCGGGACCGTGAGGCTGGAGCTGCAGCCTTTTACCTGATGGCTCACCCTGCGAGGACGCGGGGCGCTCAGATTTTCAGGGGCGAGAGGGGCCAGATGGATCTTTCAATCACGAACGGGGGACAAAGGCGTCGTCCGGACACATCACACGTCATTGTTTTTTGAAATGTGTCCTGTGGGAGCAGCAGAGACGCTGACCAACGCTCTGGGTGCGTGCACATCTACGACGAGGGCTGAAGTCTGTTCAGAGCCGCGGTCAACGGGTAACAGTGAGCAAAACATCCTTAAAAACATCCTTAAAGAATTCGTGAAATTCATCAAGAAGAAATGTCACCGGGAGCATCTGAGCTAACCTTCCCCGAGGCAAAAAAAAACCAATTCAATTCGTGTCAATTCGTAAGAAGAGCTGGCCATCGTGGTGAGGGTTCAGCAAGGACAGTCTGCCACAGAGAAAACAAAGACCGGGCCCAGAACGGGAGGGCCTGGTGCGCTGCTCTGCAGGGGGAAGGGTCGCATCCATTTTTTTTTTAAAGCGGCATCTGCCTTTGTCCACCTTGCAGAGAAGGTGGCAGCCACATTCGAGTTTAGAAAGAGGCCGCTCAGATCTGCCAAGGGTGCCCGCCGGCTGACGCCTCCTTCTCCACCATCAGGCAGGACTCGGGGCTACCCGGAGGGGGATGGCCGCTGAGAACTCAGGCGCAGATCCTTCCAGAGAAGAGCATCCACAGATAACTCATATTTTAATGGCATCGCCACGCAGCGGAAGTGGATTTCGATGACCTCGGCTCCTTCGTGGCCGTCTGTAAAAAAGTATGATGCTTAAAAAAAAAAGATTTTTGCCGAAACCGGTGTTGTTCAGCGGATGGAGCGTTGGCCTGCGGACTGAAAGGTCTCAAGTTTGATTCTGGTCAAGGGCATGTTCCTTGGTGGCGGGCACATCCCTTGTAGGGGGTGTGCAGGAGGCGGCTGATCGATGTCTCTCTCTCTCATCGATGTTTCTAACTCTCTATCCCTCTCCCTTCCTCTCTGTAAAAAAAATTAATAAAATATATTTTTTTAAAAAAAGATTTTAAATGGTACATTGCTGCCAAAGCTTTTGATGTGCTTGACTTCCTCATGGCCTTCTTTATTTTTTTTTAAATTTACCTTTATTGTTGAAAGTATTACAGATACCCCCCCTCCCCCCCTTTTCCCCTTCCCTCCCTCCCTGCCCTGTGGACCCCCACACATTGATTTCCTGGTCCATTTCCCTGATCAGACCGTGTCAGGCAGCAAAGGCCTGCCATGGCGATGCCCGCGGCAGGCCAGAGTCAGGAAAACGAAGGTGATTTCAATGAGCTTTTATTTTGCAAAATTATTAGATTTATGGTAAAGGTGCAAAGGGTTCGCCTTCACCCAGTGACCCCCCTCCGTTTCCATGAGACGTTGGTTAAAACTCAGAAACCAACACGGACCTATTTTCATCGAATGAACTCTTTTCCATTTAGGATCCAACCCAGAATCCAGTGCGTGAGGTCTCCACCGCCTCTCGTCATCGTGACAATTCCCCATCCTTTCCTTGTTTGTCACGGCCCTGACAGTTTTGAGGAGTGTTGGCCTGGGATTTTTTGTCGAGTGTCTCTTGGTTTGGGTTTGGCTGGTGGTTTTCTTATGGTGACACTCGTATGGTGGTGTTTATTGGAAAGAATTCCATCCAGGTGAGGTGTCTTTTCACCACACATAGTAGGGTGAACATGACCTCGTTGGTGAAGGTGGTTCCCAGCTATAAAATGACTGTGTCCTCTTCCCATACTCCACTCCTTGGGAGCAAGTCATTAAGTCTCGCCCACAATCCCAGGGAGTCGGGGGCTGAGAGCAGGGGAAGGTGGTTTGCTTTTAAAATATCTCACCTGCAAAAATCTGAATGTACCACAGAGCTCCTGTCTTTCATTCATATCCGACTCAGTACACTGTTAGGATCCCGTGAAGAGAAATATTTTGGAGATTTATACAGCAACAATTGTAATCCCTCGAAGTAGCTATGGGTATTACCATCGCACGGAAAGACACAAACCTTAATCCCGGTAATGATTATAGATACCGCGAGATGCCTGTCTTCTGCCTTCCCCGAGTTGTTACCAAAATGACTGCTTATTTTTTCTGAGCTCTTTCTGAACATCTGATGAAATCCCAGGGTGCCTTTTCTTCCGAGGCGGAACATGCTACAATGCAAATTGTACACACGCTGGAGATCCATCTTCACATAATTGCACTCTGGGGTCGCACAACATTCAAGCGCGCGTTGCCAAGACGCTGTTTTGTCTGCAGCATCGTCAACGCGCAAACGAATTTACTCTCTTTTCCGCGGCCGTGCTTTTATCCGTTTCCTCAAAGGCACCCGACCTACGGAACAGCTTGCAAGCTACCTTACAAGGAAAAAGGCTTCGGAGTTCATCATTCTCAGGATCATCTCCTGCGCCTGCCTCCCTCTTCTGTGTTTTTATTTTCAATTACTGGTTTGTGTTTCGTCTCGTTCTCCTGGCTTTTCCTTAACCTTGGAGCCTTTTTCGTTGGCACCGTGGACCCCGGCAGACAACCCGCTGAAAATGTGTCCTTCTTCAATGGAAAGGAATTAGAAGACACCATCTTGCCAACCTATAAGGCCTTGAGCTAGTTACATTTTCCTAATTTGCTGACTGATGTTTATCTTTGTCCCGAGCAGATTCTGTCATCGTGAAGATGGAGCTGCCGCGGTTCAAAAAGGCACATCAACACGATTGTATTTCCTCCTAAGGTTTTCATTGCTAATTTTCTCTCCGCATCCATTAATTCTTAAGACAAGATGCCAAGACGCTGTGGGGGGAAAACAGACAAGGAGCTTTCTTTCCAGCAGAGAAGCTCAAATGGATATAGCGTTTCTCAGAGTGTAAGGTGGGAAACATCACGTGACACAGGAGAGGCACACATAAAATGTCAAGCCGCGGGGAGCCACAGACGGGTGTTTTTTGTTTTTAAATATATTTTATTGATGTTTGACAGAGAGGAAGGGAGAAGGATAGAGAGCCAGAAACATCCACAATAGAAACATCGATCAGCTGCCTCCTGCACACTCCCTACTGGGGATGTGCCCACAACCAAGGTACATGCCCCTGACCGGAATTGAACCCAGGACCCTTGAGTCTGCGGGCCTACGCTCTATCCACTGAGCCAAACCGGTTATGGCAACAGAAATGTTTTTTGGGAAGGATGACCACAAACCCAGAGGTGTGCTATAGGCAAGTTAGTTCTATAGGGTTGTATGGGGTGAATGGTAGGGATAGCCGGGAAGGGAAGGAGGATGGAGAGGGGAGAGACTTGGAGCCAAAAGATGGATAGGAAACATTTAGTATTAAAAAGCTAACATGAGCTAGAGTATCGACAACAGAATCAGGTTAAGACCCAAGAAATAACTGCAGAGGCGAAGCAAGCAGATCCCGGCTACCGACTGCGTATGGGGAACGCGGGACGGGAAAACATTCGAATAAAACGTTGATTCTTCAAGATTGGAAATGTGGTGGCAGCAATAAAAACGTAAGAAGGAGCGTTTTCTATTTTTACTTATTTATACCTTTTCCCCGCAGTGAATTCTGCGCGCGTTGAAAGCGAGCCTGCCAGCCTTAGAAGCGTTCCTTATCTTTATGTGTCTCGCGTGAGTCCCTCATTAGAGCAGCCTCCCTGCCTTCCTGGGATAAGTTGCAGCATAAATAAATGAATATGCATTCATTATGTGATTATATAATTGTGCTTCCTTCCCGGCAGCCGTCTCAAGGTAATCATGAAACAGCTGCCACCGCTACCTACAATCCAGGGAATGTTGAAAGCGGGTATTGGCGAGCCTGTTCGTCGTCCTTTCGAACATCCCACCCCGGCCATCAGGGGCTTTCTCATTTAATTTGGAACCAAGTCGACCAGTAACTCCTGTTTTCCCTGAATTAGGCCTTGACATTGTTCAGTGACCAAACCCATTGATCACACGTACCCCTTTAGCATCAAATGGCTTCGCATTTTCCGTGTCCACGGTATGTGAACTTTTCAGTAATAACTGTAACAACACAAGCACCAGGAATTTATTGAGTACAGCGGTACCTCAAGATACGAGTGCCCTAACATACGAGATTTTTGAGATACGAGCTGTCGAGCGAGCGATGTTTGCTTTGAAATACAAGCAACAGTTGAGATAGGAGTCATCGCGCGGATCGGCTGGCTGCACACCACCCACCAGTTTACGGCAACTCGAGTGTCTCATAGTTTCCCACGCCTCAAGGTTACGGAACGAATTAAACTCGTATCTCGAGGTACCGCTGTATGTATGTCCAAGGCATTATTTCAAGTGTCTCCCGTTTATAATCCTCAGAATAGGCACGAGTAGAATCCCATCATGCTCACCAGTCACCTGCACAGATTATCAGAGGATGAGGAGCTGTGGGACCCGGATTTGAACACACAGCCTGCATTCAGACACCAGGTGCTGGTCGATCCTGGCCCTCCACCACGGCCTGCGTGTGGGAGAATCTCAGTCCAGCTTCACCTTTAGTGGGGGAGGTGCCGTCTACCTCAAATTTTCCTGGCGTTGGGTCTGTTCTAATAGAGAAAAAAAAAAATAGCCAAAACCGGTTTGGCTCAGTGGATAGAGCGTCAGCCTACAGGCTGAAAGGCCCCAGGTACGATTCCAGGCAGGGGCATGTACCTCGGTTGCGGGCACATCTCCGGTGTGGGGCATGCAGGAGGCGGCTGATCGATGTCTCTCTCTCTCTCATTGATGTTTCTAACTCTCTATCCCGTTCTGTAAAAAAATAATAAATTATATATATATATTTTAAAAATAGAGAAAAAAATATCTGCGATATCCACTGGCATTCTCGAGAGCCTTCATCATCCAGAGTCTGCAGAAACGCAATTCCTTACCCACGAAGACGTTTGATTTGCTGATTTTAAAATATTCACTTCCCGTGGATAGCTGCAGGAAAGAAGCATTTCTATTGAAGCTGAAAGTAGTTAAAGGAGAAGGGAAGATAAATGGAGTTGAGTTGATTTTTTTTTCAGTCGATGAAGCATGAGCAAGAGTTGGGAAGGTGAATCCAACGTCTGAGTTGCATGACGATAGGGATGCAGGTCGGCGGGGTGGGTGGGGGGTGGGGGGTGGTGGAGGGGGTGAGTCCAGGGCTCTGGAGCCAGCCCCTGGAGGGTCGGCAGAGACCATTGATCTTCCTAAAGGTCTTTCAGGCGAGATATCGACAGCTCTCCTCACGGAGGCCGAGGAGTGACATAAATCTTTTATTTCGTTCAAACACATGAAAGGTCTGAGTGATTTCTGAAGATCCCGAAGCCGGGAAGTCTATTTCATCTGGCGCTCATTCTCCCGGTGCCTCTATGGAGCACCTCTTCATAAATCACCTGCGCCCAAAGATCACCCGTCAGAGCGCCAGCACCTGGCACGCAGATGGGCCTTCAATCATGGGGTCGCCATCCTTTACGCTTTCCGCTGACTTTGCTGAGTTTGGGCCATGAAATCAAGCAAGGTGCTCTCTTCCCCACAACTCTTCTCTCTCTCTCTCTCTCTCTCTCTCTCTCTCTCTCTCTCTCTCTCTCTCCCCTCTCTTCCTGTCTATTGGGCAATGTTAGCGTAACCTAAGACAAGATGGTTTTCCCAGAGGAATGTTATAAGATACACATTTTTAACCCTATCTGAGGATATGTTTTTTACTGATTTTAGAAAGGATGGTAAGGAGAAAGGGGAGTGGGGATGGGGTGGGGGGAGAGAAATATCAATGTGAGAAAGAAACATGGATCGGTTGCCTCCTGTACGTGCCCTGACCAGGGATCAAACCCAAAACCTAGATACGTATATGCCCTTACTGGGAATCCAACCCGCAACTTTTTGATGTATCGGGGGACACTCCAACCAACTGAGCCACCTGGCCAGGGCAAACTCTACTTCTAACGATTGCAATTATCCATCATTTGAAATTGGATATCCTCCTGCAAGTTCCCTGAAAGCTAAAGAACTTTAAATGCAAATGACACTTTATTGGATATACGCATAAATATATGTACACACACACACACACACACACACACACACACACAGTTGAACAGAAATGAATCTCCTTGCTTTTTCCGTCTTAAGCAGGGCAGGTCAAACAGCCACTGTCTATTGCTCTATTTTGAATCACGGAATCGGTCCTACTTAGAGAGACATCGAATATGCCGGAGTTCTGTTTAAAGGTCACGTTGTTTTGAAAGCAGGAGATTATTGCTTGTCTCCAGCTGCTGAAAGATAGCACCCCGAATCCATTTCCCCAAATCTGCTTTTCTCTGCGATCCTCAAAGAGGAGATGATGGAGGAATGGCAGGGTGGGGGAGTGGAGGGCGGGCATCTGTATTTTGGAAATCGTTTTCAAAGTGGTGGAATCGAGAAGAATTCGATGGAATCACCGGTGAAGTGTGTCTCAGGGATAGTGAGTGGGTCTGACAACCTGGCCCCTGCATCACCTAGGAATGGGCTGGAAATGAACTTCTCCAATCACCCTGGTTCTTCAGAATTAGAAAATCTAGGCGTGGGGCTGAGCCATCTGGCCTGGACCGGCCCGGCCAGGTGATTCTGGGTCCAGCTAACCCGGGGAAGCAGCGGATTAGAACCACCTGGGGAAGAATTGCCTTTGATTGAGAAGGGCAGGTCAAAGGGCCCTCTCACACCTAAACCTCTCCTGGGGAAACCCAGGGAGCCAGGAGGCCCGCCAGGTCAGCGGTTCTCAACCTGTGGGTCGCGACCCCTTTGGGGGTCGAATGACCCTTTCACAGGGGTCACCTAAGACTATTGGAAAACACCTATTTCCCATGGTCTAAGGAACCAACACACTGGTCCTCGGTGTAGCAAAGTGTAGCCATGTAGTTTACTGTCGTCATAGGAAGACTGTTGCCCATGCTACACCACCATTCAAGACAAAATTTCATTTATTTGTCATTAGAAACAAATATTTCACAATATATAATTACATATTGTTTTTGTGATTAATTCCTATGCTTTAATGATGTTCCATTTGTCACAATGAAAATACATCCTGCCTATCAGATATTTACATTACAGTTCATATCAGTAGCAAAATGACAGTGATGAAGTAGCAACGGAAATAATGTTATGGTTGGGGGTCACCACCCCGTGAGGAGCTGTCTTAAAGGGCCGCGGCATGAGGAAGGTTGAGAACCGCTGCGCCAGGTGATGCCTCTGCCCAGCCCCAGGTGTGGGCCCTGGAACGGGTGGGTCAGGCCGTAGGTCAGGCCGTTGGTCGTGAAAAGGCGGCGATGGAGCGCGGGCAGCTTTCTCGCAGGATTTCCCTCGGAGGCGAGGCCGCTGGCTGCAGAGTCGCCGGGAGCTGCTGCTGCGTTTGGCTTCCAGGTAGGCCTTCCCCTGCGGCTGCGACCCTCAGTCTCCCCCATCTGTAAAACGGGCGTGGAGGACCCCCAGCTTCCCCTGTCAGAGGGGCAGGTGCTCTGCATCCTGGAGCGTTCACGGACGGGTATCCTTTCCCCATCAACACTCACCTCTTTTAAGGAGGCCCCAGCCCCTCCTCGTCCTGGTGCCTTTCTCGGGGCAATAGCTGCCGGACAAGCCCAAGGCCCAGTGCCAACAGGACTGGACTCGAGTCCCGGGAGTGAGTTGTTGGACTCGGTCAGTACCTGGAAAATCCGGGTCAACATAGCGTTTCCCTCCCAGGCCCGTCCCGGGGAGGAACTGAGCTGACCCGTGTGAAAAGCTCTTACATGGCGGCCTGGAACATCACGGAGGGAGAAGCATTTCTCACAGTTTCGCCTCGAAACTTCAGAGGGGCTCAGCTCGCAAGGAAAGGATGCCATCCAGGCACTCGCTCCCCCAGAAACAGCAGAGTGTGGGGCTGTGTGTGAGGCCCGGAGACAGCCCGTGCAGAGGGAGAGGCAGGCGTTAACCACACAATCATGCACAGGACTTTGCAGAGACAGAAAGGAGAGCTGGGGGCTTAGGGAGGGTGGACAGCTGGTGGCTGGCTTTCTGGGAGCCATGCTGGGTAAAGGGTGGTGGGACTGGGGAGCTAAGGGGTGAGGAGGGCGGAGGAGGCAAACCCCACAGGATGATGCCACCTGTGGGTGTGTTTCCAGAAGCCACGAAAAGCCTGGGTGGAGTGTGAGCCGGAAGGTACCGCCTTCCGATTTGTGGTTCAGAAAGGCCGTTCTCCTGGCAGCGTGGGGAGGAGGTTGGAGGAGGAGGCTCCGATGGGGAGCAGGGAAGAAGAGCCATTAGGTGTTTACACAGTCTAGGCCGGTGGTCGGCAAACTGTGGCTCTTGGGCCCCGGGCGTGTGGCTCTTCCTCAAAATACCACAGCCTGGGCGAGTCTTATGTTGAAGAAGTGGCGTTAGAAGAGGTTTAAGTTAAAAAAAAAAATATTGGCTCTCAGAGAGAAATTGCAATCGTTGTCCTGTGGATATTTGGCTCTGTGGACTGATGAGTTTGCCAACCACTGGGGTGGGCAAATCACCTGGATGGGCCGGTCCAGGGCAGATCCTTGGGCTCCAGGCCTAGATTTTCTGACTCAAAAGAACCGGGGCGGCTGGAGAAGAAGAAGAGTGGAGGCTGTGGACATGGGGCGGTGCGGAATCTGAGAACCAAGAGAGGCAGTGGACGGGACTCAGGGATGGTCCGGGAGTGGAAAGGTCTAGAGCAGTGGTTCTCAACCTTCCTAAGGCCGAGACCCTTTAAGACAGCTCCTCATGTGGTGGTGACCCCCAACCATAAAATGATTTCTGTTGCTACTTCATAACTGCCATTTTGCTACTGTTATGAACTGTAATGTAAATATCTGATATGCAGGATGTATTTTCGTTGTTACAAATTGAACATAATTAAAGCATAGTGATTAATCACAAAAAACAATATGTAATTATATATTGTGAAATATTTATTTCTAATTACAAATAAATGAAATGTTGTCTTGAATCGTGGTGTAGCATGGGTAACAGTCTTCATATAACTAACTACATTGCTACACTTTGCTATACCGAGGAGCGGTGTCTTGGTTCCTAAGACCAGGGGAAATAGGTGTTTTCCAATAGTCTTAGGCGACCCCTGTGAAAGGGTCGTTCGACCCCCAAAGGGGTTGTGACCCACAGGTTGAGAACCACTAGTCTAGAGATTGCTTGCAGTGGGACGGCACTGGGAAGGGACTGGGCGTGTTGACTTTGCTATCACTGAGAAATGTCCAGATGGAGCTGGTGAGCAATTGGACACATCCCTCCAGGGCTGGGTATGTAGGTCTGGGCCAGAGAAACAAATCGGGGTGTCACCGGCTTAGGGATAGAGGCTGCAGCCACGGGAGGGAACGAGGTTCGCTGGGAAGAAGGGGGATGAGGCCCAGCCCTGTGGATCTCCTACCCCGGGTGACCAGGGGGAGGAAGACAGACCCGCCCAAGAGGCTGACGAGGCAGGAGAGTCGGTGGGAATATTAATTTTCCTTGTCTCGCTTTATTTTCCCCTTTCTTCCCATTCTAAGCTGATGGCTTGCTTTAAGTATTCCTGGCTTCGGGGATCTTGGCAGGGCCGAAAGTAGGAGGAGTCTGAAATGAAAGCCTCTGGCTGTTTTTTTGGTAAAATTTTAAGAAGACACAGCCAAGCTCGGAGGCAGAGGGAGACAGGCCCAAAGGGTTTTGAATTGTTAAGGTCCGGACACTCAGCTCCAGGCGCCAACGTTGGCCAAGATCCCTGAGCCTCGCAGAGACCTTAGGTCAGGGGTGGGGAACTTTTTATCTGCCTTAAAGGGCCATTTGGAGAGTTATACCATCATTGGAGGGCCATACAGAGCTATCCACATAAAAATTAGCTGAAACCGGTTTGGCTCGGTGGATGGGGCAGCGTTGGCCTGTGGACTGAAAGGTCCCAGGTTTGATTCCGGTCAGTGGCATGTATCTTGGTTGCAGGCACATCCCAGTAGGGGTGTGCAGGAGGCAGCTGATGGATGTTTCTCTCTCATCGATGTTTCTAACTCTCTCTCCCTCTCCCTCCTCTCTATAAAATATCAATAAAATATATATTAAAGAAAAAAAATTAGTCTGCTATCGAAACTGGTTTGGCTCAGTGGATAGAACATCGGCCTGTGAACTGGAAGGTCCTGGGTTCGATTCCGGTCCAGGGCATGTATCCCAGTAGGGGGCATGCAGAAGGCGGCTGATCCATGTCTCTCTCTCTCATCGATGTTTCTAACTCTCTATCCCTCTCCCTTCTTCTTTGTAAAAAAAATCGATAAAATATATTTTTTAAAAAGTTAGTCTGCTATGTTTGGTCAAACATTTAATTAACTCACCTCTAAGGCCAATGATTCCTTGGCCCTTGTACGGCCCTTGGGCCGGATATTCCTCACCTCTGTCTTAGTGCAGCAAAACCACGGGGCCTGAAGGCCGCAGGTGGACCTGGGCAAGCATATTGTAGAGCTAATGAGAATGGATGACCAAGGAGTGGAAGGCTCGCCCCATGCCTGGGGTGGGAAGCGGGGAAGAAGGTGATGGCATCTAGATCTCTGCCCAGTTCTATGATGAGAAACTCCAGAGAACCACTGAGGCTACATTTCTCACCAGGCTGGTGGGACAGGAGGGGAAAAACAAATCTGAACTTTGGCTTAAAAAAATAGAACGAAATGTGATGTTTCCTGACAGTTCCATTATACGCCACAGCGGAGCCTGAGGAAGTGGGGAGGGGAGCCCCAGCTTTCACAGAAGCCAGCTCCTCAATAACCTTTTCCAAATCGGCTTCTTCGTCTCCCTCCTTTCCAACGGAGACACCAGAACTGCCCTGCTCTACAATCTGTCTTAATCAAGTGACAATCTTAATTAGTGAACTTGAAGTAAAATCATAACCTCATTTTGGTGTAAACAAGATATATTAAACTTAAAAGAATGTATTAATCACTGCTACTTTTCAATTTCCCAAAATTTTTTTTTTCCCCAATTGGGTCAATGTTCAGGGCACAAATAAAGCATTACAAAATCCATAAAGACATGTGTCTAGAAGTATACATTTTTTATTTTTCTTTTGCCTTAGGCTCCAAGCTGAATGAATATGCAGAGCCCTGGTCTTCGTTTCTAACATTTTTGATATTTTGTTCAATGTGGATTTTTTTTTGACATTAACGGAGTTTTAAACAATATTGTGTTAAAGTAGGATTTATGTTGTTGATTAGGTTACTTAGCAACCTCTTAATTTTTCATTTACTTGAGTGCCTATGCCTCCCCCCACCTCACCCTACTTCGGCCCCATTTCCTTTTCTTTTTTAAAAAAAATATATTTTATTGATTTTTTTACAGAGAGAAAGGGAGAGAGATAAAAAGTCAGAAACATCAATGAGAGAGAGACATCGATCAGCCACCTCCTGCACGCCCCACAGTGGAGATGTGCCCACAAGCAAGGTACATGCCCCCAACCGGAATCGAACCCGGGACCTTTCAGTCTGCAGGCCGACGCTCTATCCACTGAGCCAAACTGGTCTCGGCTCAACCCCATTTCTTGAACACCTTGATTCATTCCCGGTCTGTGGGAAAGCAGGGGCGGAGATATAGGGAAATCCTAAGAGCATTTTCTGAAAGGGAGAGGGCCAGAGTGTCAAATGTTGCCAAGAAGTCAAGTAAAGAGGGAAGGGGACACGTGTGGGGAAGGGCCTGAGCGTCACTGGCAGCGTGGTGTGAAAAGCCTGGATGGGGGTGCTGGGGTGGCATTGGGGGGAAATAGATGGGGGAGTGAGTAACAAGCAGGGAAACTGGAGCTGTGACTGCGGAGAACTCTCCCAAGAAGTTTGACTCTGATGAAGAGGGAGGGAAGGAGGGAAGGAGGGAAGGAGGGCAGTAGCTGGAGAGAGAATAGAGTCCAGGGGGAGGGTTGCTGTATTTTTATATGATCCTGGTTGAGAGGGAGAAGCTGAAGCCACAGGAGAGAAACCAGGATTGACTGAGTATCAGGTCCTGAGACGGTGACGGGAGACGGATCTGAACCAGTGATGAGAGGATCTGATGCACAGGGCAGGTGACAGCCGCCAGATAGAGGCGGGGTTTACCGATGATCCCGGGAATGTAAGAAAGCTCCTTGCCAAGCCCTCAATCTTGTCCGCTGGTAGGGAGACAGAGCCCTGAAGGGAAGCAGGATGGAGGGAGAGGGGGGGCGGGGGACGGTGTTTGCAGGGAGAAGATCAGGTGTGGGCACTGCAGTTAGGAAGCTGAGGTTGGTAGGCAGCACTCGCTGAAGCTCCTGGACATGGGGGTGAATAAACAGGGGTATCTCCACTCTGTGGAAGTCTATGGAATTATTAAAAAAAAACCCCGAGGCCCCGTCCGGAGTGGTGCAGTGGTTAGGGCCTCAGCCCAGGCACCAGAGGGTCTCGGCTGGATTCCTGGTCGAGGGTACCTACCTGGGTTGCAGGTTCTATTCCTGGCCCCCAGCTGGGGCCTGTGTGGTAGGCAACCAATCAGTGTGTCTCTTGCACATTGATGTTTCTCTCCCTCTCTCTCTTCCCCTCCCCTCCATTTCTTCTCCCTCTCCCTCCATTCTGCTCTCTTTAAAAATTAATGTGAAAAATAGCCTCTGGTGAGGATTAACAAAAACAAAACAACAACCAACTCCCCACATAACAAACCCATAAGTAAGCAGTCTAGAGCAGTGGTTCTCAACCTTTCTAATGCCTCGACCCTTTAATACAGTTCCTCATGTTGTGGTGACCCCCAACCATAAAATTATTTCTGTTGCTACTTCATAACTATAATTTTGCAACTGTTATGAATCATATCTGTGTTTTCCAATGGACTTGGGCGACCCCTGTGAAAGTGTTGTTCGACCCCCAAAGGGGTCTCAACCCACAGGTTGAGAACTGATGGTCTAGAGGACAATGAAACATTCTCTAAGATACCCTGTAAAGGGAAAACAGCAAGAAGGTATATAGTATGTGTAGTATCATATCTTTTGATTAAGAAAGGAGGGAAATAAGAACACAGAGTTACATTAGCTTGTATTTACATTAAAAAAAAAAACAAACACAAAAACCAGGGCTGAAAATGGTTTGGTTCAATGGATAGAGCGTCGGCCTGCAGACTGAAAGGTACCAGGTTCGATTCTGGTCAAGGGCATGTACCTTGGTTGTGGGCACATCTCCTATGGGGGATGTGCAGGAGGCAGCTGATTGATGTTTCTAACTCTCTCCCTTCCTTTCTAAAAAAATCAATTAAAAAAAATTAAAAACACTCAGGAAGAATACAGGGTGGGGTAAAAATAGGTTTACCGTTGCTCACTTGGGAAAATAGTACAATAATGAATAACAAGAATAGACTGTGTTTTGCATACTCGCAACCGTAAACCTACGGCTGCACCACTCTGTATATAAGCAACTAATAAAAAAAAATGGTTCTGGAGAAATTGGGACAAGAAACAAGGTAATGAGGGACAGACATGGGACAGAAACTCGGTGGACAGCGTTTCGTGTTTACCGTTTGGTGTTTGAACCCCGCGAGCGGATTGCCTATTAAACCACAAATGGGGCCCTTCGCAAGGTGCTGGTCCTCTGCCGAGAGAGGCGCATAATGAGCCGGTGTCTGTGTCCATGTGGCCGAGCCCCAGCGGCCGGGCACCTCGTGCTGTTTTACAGTGACCGGCCTGTCAGCGGGACGGCTACATTTCTACATCTTTCTGGGCGACGTTGGGAGCACCAGGTCACCGGTAAAGAGGATTGTTATTACTTTCCCACTCGAGGCCGCCGCCGCTGCGTTCTACGGCTCGCTGCCTGCAGCAGATGGAGGTGCCCGGGGTCAGCCCCGGATGCTCTCTTCCTCATCCACTGCCCGTCACTCAGCCAGCGGTCTCCTCCATTCTTCCCGGTGGCGCTGGCTTTGAGCATCCGTATCTCCAGCCCCGATCTCTCTCCCCGATTCTAGACCGGAATCCTGATGGCCAGCTCAGCGTGGTGGAGCACTTAAGGCAGCGGTTCTCAACCTGTGGGTCTTGACCCCTTTGGGGGTGAACAACCCTTTCCCAGGGGTCGCCTAAGACCATCGGAAAACACCTATTTCCCATGGTCTTAGGAACCAACAGACCGCTCCTCGGTGTAGCAAAGTGTAGCCATGTAGTTTACTGTTGTCCTATGAAGACTGTTACCCATGCTACACCACGATTCAAGACAAAATTTCATTTATTTGTCATTAGAAATAAATATTTCACAATATATAATTACATATTGTTTTTGTAATATGTAATCCCTATGCTTTAATTATGTTCAATTTGTAACAACGAAAATACATCCTGCCTATCAGATATTTACATGACAGTTCATAACGGTAGCAAAAATTACAGTGATGAAGTAGCAACGGAAATAATTTTATGGTTGGGGGTCACCACCCCATGAGGAGCTGTCTTAAAGGGTTGAGGCACTAGGAAGGTTGAGAACCACTGCTCTAGAAGAAAGCTAACGTGGTGGATTAACTTGCCACTTACTGAGGGTGAGGGCGGGTGGGCAGGGTAATATGGGTGCGGGAGGGACCAGCTGGTAAGCTGTTCTCATGGCCCAGGAATGAATCCTCCAAGGATGACAGAGAAGCCATGGGAGTGAGAAACGAGTGTGGCCGACTGCTTGCTGGGCAGGGGGAATCCTTCCGTTCAAAGGATTTCAGTTTCCAGCCTCCGTCCTTGATCTTGCCATTGACCGAGCGCTGGAGTTGGGTGGAAGGAGAAGGAAGGAAGTTCCGTTTTAGACGTGCTGCGTTCGATGGGAGGCCTTTTGCTGATCTAGAGATTAGTCTTTGGGGCCCAAAAGAGGCAAGAATTGTGGTGGTCTGTCTATCTATCTAACTATCTATCTATCTATCTATCTATCTATCTATCTATCGCCCGTTCCTCCTGTGCAGTGGTTCTCAACCTTTCTAATGCTGCTACCCTTTAATACAGTTCCTCATGTTGTGGTGACCCACAATCATACTTCATAACTGTAATTTTGCTATTGTTATGAATTATAATGTTAATACCTGTGTTTTCCGATGGTCTTAGGCGATCCCTGTGAAAGGGTCGTTTGATCCCCAAAGGGGTCGAGACCCACAGGTTAAGAACCATTGCTCCTGTGGATATTCAGGTTTTCCCGTGGAAGAAAGAAACGTTGGTTTCTTAACTCGGAGCCTTTTCAGCGTGGTTCTCGGTTGCGTTTCGGTACCTTCAGCCCCTCCACACATCCAGGCCTGCTGGGATACGGGTGCTGGGGCGGGAAGCAGGGTGTCGTCTGGGGTACGGTAACACCCCGGGGTACCAGGGCCCTGTGGCTCTAATTGATCGTATTTTCTGCTTCACAGCCACCGAGCTGACTGGCGCAGACTCGGGAGTAAATGAAACAAGTGTTTCAGGGAACCACAGGCGAACCGTTTAAATCTGTAACTACTATGCTTACGCGCCCCGCCTTCCTGTCGACAATGGAACGTAAGTGGTGTCTGCGAGCCGCACCGTCATTTGCTTTTATGTTTGCAAATAACGCGGCAAATGATATTATATCCTTGCTGTTAGCTCCTGGGGGACTCGGAAGGCTGAGCCGGCAAAACCGGGGAAGCTAAATCGTTTTTAAGGGTGAAAAACAGCTAGATTTCCAATTCCACTCTCCCCTCAATGCTAGACTGCGAATGCTAAATACTGATGTCTCTCGTCAGCGAAACAAAGATGGAAAGATTCTTTTTTTTTTTTTTACTGGAAAGAATATAAATACTTGTCTGAATTGCCGGATCAAGTTTCACCACCCCTAAAGTAGGTGGGTGAGCGCAGAGTTTAAAGATCAGAATGACAACAGAATTGGACCGTGAAGATATCCCTTAGCGTTTACCGTTGAGTAGAAAACTGCCACTTAGAGCACAGACTAAACGTCTCTGCAGATAACTGCAGATCCTTGTTTGGGACAGAACAGTAGCATACATCAAGGGCTTTGAAGGGAGCAGGAGCCTTGGCTTGTGTTGCTCGGTGGTTAGAACCCTGGCCCGCACACCACTTGGATCCCCCGTCTAAGGCTCCACTCCTGGTCAAGGGCATGCGACCTGGGTTCTATCCCTGGCCCTGGTTTCATATCAGTCTCTCTCTCCTCCATCCTCCCCCCACCTCACCCCTTTCTACTCCCTCTAAAAAAAATCAATGGAAAAAATGTCCTCTGACATGAGGATTAACACCAACGACAAAAAGAGAGCGGGAAATGTTTGCACTAATGGGTCATCAAAAATGGTTAGGAAGGAGCTTGTAGGGGGCTGTCTGACAAACTGATACCACAGACCGGCCTTCATTCAAGTTCAAGTTCATAAGTGAACTTGCCTTGGGACTCGGTTGCTTTGGGTGGGCTGTGCTGCTTTCTAAGCAAAGTTGCTCCAATCAGACGGCTGTCCTGGTGTCATGAGTACCGGCTTCCGTTTTACTCTAGAAAGTGTCCTGATTCGGACAACGTACGGACAGCCAGACGGAGGTGTGGGGCCATGTGCACTTTGAAAATGATCCAGAGCCCTCTATCAGCCTTCATTCATTGAACGTTGTTTTATTGATGTCTTACTGACCTCCAGGAAAGATGGCGCTGAGGCCCCTGCTGGCATGGGGCTTTCGTGATCTCCATCCTAGTAATAACGAGCTAGTCACAATGAGTGGTGGTGGTGGTGCAGCCAGAGCAACATTATTTACACATACACACACACATGTGTCATGTGGGGAAGGTCCGCTGCTTGTGTCCACAGACACTTATGGCGCACAATGGGTTAACCTTTAAAGCAGTGCTTCTTGGCCTGAGGGCAGGAGGGGCGGGCAGGTGCAGGATGGAGGGGGTCCATGGGGACCATATAACACTTCCAACCACAAAGATAAGTTAAAAACAAATAAGAAAGCAGCCATTCTTCCTTTTTCCTCCCCATCACAAGTGAGGAATGCCGAACTGAGTTCAGTGCTTAAATAATAAGAGCTAACGGGTCAAGTGTTGTTGATTCGCCAACAACCCTCTCAAGTGCCACACATACATTAGCTCTTTTTTTAAAAAATACGTTGGTATTGATTGATTTCAGAGAGGAAGGGAGAGGGAGAGATAGAAACATCAGTGATAAAAGAGAATCATGGATCGTTGCCTCCTGCAGTCCTCACATTGGGGATGGAGCCTGCAACCTGGGCACGCCCCCTGACCGGGAACCGAACCGTGACCTCGTGGTTCATCAGCTGACACTCAACCACTGAGCCACAGGGGAGGTGCCGGGGGTGGGGGGAGGTTGAATAGCTGGTACCTTTGTTTCTTTTTAAAAAAAAATTTTTATTAATTTTTTACAGAGAGGCATAGAAAGTTAGAAACATTGATAAGAGAAACATCGATCAGGTGCCTCCTGCACACTCCCTATTGAAGATATGCCCACAACCAAGGTACCTGCCCTTGCCCGGAATCGAACCTGGGACCCTTGAGTCTGCAGGCCAATGATGCTCTATCCACTGAGCCAAACCAATTAGGGCTGTTTCTTAAAACAATTTTGAAGCCGCTGAGAGGAAATGGGATGCCTTGAAAGAGTGGCGGGTCCTAAGCCCACGGGAGGAAGTGAAATGGCGTGGGGATCGCGTGCTGTGCTGGGGAGCAAGGGAGCTATCAGGGACTAAAGGGTCAGGTCAGAGAGACCCGGGAACCTGCAGGGGCAAGATACTGGGGAAGGAATAGGAAGAAATTAAAAAGAGGGGGAGAGAGAGCCAACATGGCAAAATCTCGGTCGTCGTTTAAATTTGGGTGGCAGGTGTGAGGGATTCATTTTGCAATTCTTCCTTCTGTTTATTGAAATTCTTTTCATTATAAAGTAATTTACATAATTTAGGTCTTGAGCGCCAAGCAACACACATGCATTCCCCATGGCATTAGACAACACAGACGAATACGATAAACAGCACTGGTGCCTGGCCAGTGTGGCTCAGTGGTTGAGCATCGACCTTTGAACCAAGAGGTCACGGGTTTGATTCCCAGTCAGGGCACAGGCCCAGGTTGCGGGCTCCATCGACAGCAGGGGGTATGCAGGAGGCAGCCAATCAGTGATTCTCTCTCATTCTTGATGTTTCCATCTCCCCTCCCTCTCTCTCTCTCTTCTTCTCTGAAATCAATAAAAAACATTTTTAAGAGATAAAAAGGATTAGTCATTATATCACTCAGAGATGATGACTGAACTATGATGAATATCTTATAATGCTTTCCTGACATTCTTCACTGTAGACGCAAATTTAAACACACACACACACACAGCACCACGAATGTCTTCTCCTTCGATTTCTCATGTCCTCCGTGGCTTAAAAACAGCACTTGTGTCGTTATTACCCTGTTTTCTGACCTGCGAGGGCTTCCGTACAAGCTTACTAAATATAGTCTGGTCTCCTTGACATTCAAGGCCTTCCAGCATTCTTCCCAGAATTCTTCCCGCTACCTTGTCTCCCTAGACCTCTCTGCCCTCCGGCCACACTGGCCGGCCTACAGTTCCATCCAGGTTGGCTTCGGTATAAATGTCATCATTTATCATCTCGGTGAACGCTCAGGACCTTTTAAACACAATATATCTTCGGGTTTCTAAGTTTAGGACTCTTGATACAGGACTCTTGATCCAGCTGGTGACTCGTCCCGGCATCGCGTCTAATTGTTGTGAAAAGGGCAGCCTGTTACATAAGCATTTTGCTGAGGTTCACAGAAAGGGATCGAGAGAATACCTATCAGCCTGTGCGCAGTAACTTGAAAATGAAGAGAGAAAAGGAAAAAAAAGGTGGGAGAATGTGCTGCCACAGCTCACGGTGCTTCTGCGATATTTGTTTCTGCCCCGGGAAGGAGAAGAGGGGGAGCATGGGGGACATGATGTTCCCAGGGATGTGGGGGGATATGGGGGGGCGGTCTAGGCTTCACACTCTCCCAGAGCCGGGCGTTTGGGTTCCCTGACGAAGCTTGTCTCTTGTTCCACCACGCTGCATTCACTTCTGCAACCGTGGAAGGTTGTAATCTTGGCTGCTGTTTCTGAACTTTAATTCTGTCAATTTAAAAAAAAAATACATTTTGATTTGTTACAGAGAGGAAAGGAGAGGGATAGAGAGTTAGAAACATCGATGAGGGAGAGACATCGATCAGCCGCCTCCTGCACGCCCCCTACTGGGGATGTGCCCGTAACCAAGTTACATACATGCCCTGGACCGGAATCGAACCTGGGACCTTTCAGTCCACAGGCTCACGCTCTATCCACTGAGCCAAACCGGTTTTGGCTGCTGTCAATTCTTTTGGGTAAACATTGTTATCATTGGAAGGGCTCTTACTGATGATAGATGAATATTGTCCTTTTGTTTGTTTTTGCTGGTTTGTTTTGACCGAATCAGCCAGTTTGACCTGAACGCATTCAACACTGAATTCCTAGGAATTTCCCAAGTTTTACGGCCTGCTTAGATTTTTGGCGATGGCTTTATTAAGATTATCTAAAACGATTAAATCACATTCTTGGGGTCTAAACTAACGCTTAGATCACGGTAAACATGGAGTAGAGCACTCTCTGCAAAACACCCCAAGAAATAAGCTGAACCCCAGGTCTCTCCCAAAACTAACACTGATGTTGCTGCCAGGAGGGTCTTGTCCTCGTAACTTCTTTTTCAGCGTTTCATGACGACATAGTCAGCTTTTCCTGACAACATAATTGAGCAGAAAGCACAGCTTTTCATTTCCGATCTGAAACCATTAGAAGCACGGAACTGGCCCCCCCGTGCAGAACTGTTCATCTGTCCTTGACTTCTAGCGGGTCCACCTTCAGCTTCAGTCTTGGGTTGCTTGGGCGCCAGAGTTGATCTATACCCCTCATCTCAGGTAAAGGAAGGAAGCACTGGGTGAAGTTTAATTTCTTCTCGGCACAGGCTGCCTTTCAGGACCAGAACATTCCCCGACCTTGAGTATCTCCTGCCCAAGTACGTAGTCTGGCTTTAAAAGGTTCCTCAGAGTCGAAACGATCACATTGGGACTTGGATGAGGTTCAGGGCTGGGAGGGCTCTGTTGGGAGCTTTAAATATTCAGCCTCCTCTGAGTGAGACACAGGGTGAGGCCTCGTGGGGTACACAGAAGTGGAGGTCTTGATTCCTTCTTCCTCTTCCTTATTCCCCAGTCTCTTCCTGTTAACTCCACATCCTCCTCTTCCTTGAACATAGTAGCTTCATAGATTGCTTTTTTTTTCTTAAATATCTTATTGATTTTTTTACAGAGAGGAAGGGAGAGGGATAGAGAGTTAGAAACACCGATGAGAGTGAGAGAGAAATATCGATCAGGAGCCTCCTGCACGTCCCCCACTGGGGATGTGCCCACAATCCAGGTACATGCCCTTGACGGGAATCAAACCTGGGACCCTTCAGTCCACCGAACTAAACCAGTCAGGGCAATTGTTTTTTTTTAAAGCAACCTGTGAAAATCTGGTTAGCACCCACACAGTTAGCATTTTTATTTTCTTGGTGATGAGAACTTTTAAGATGGACTATCTTAGCAGCAGTTGTTACAGTAAATATGCCAAGATGAATGGTGGCTTCTCAGCACAGAAGCACCTCATCAGAACCCCTATCAACTAGCAGGTCACTCTGCTTCTGAACTGAAATCCAGTTCCTTCCCTCCCGGACCCCCTAATCCAACAAGATCACTCTACATTTTTAAAAAATAGATATTTTTATTGATTTTTTACAGAGAGGAAGAGAGAGGGATAGAGAGCCAGAAACATTGATAGAGAGACATCAATCAGCTGCCTCCTACATGTCCCCCACTGGTGATGTGTCTGCAACCAAGGTACATGCCCTTGACCTGAATCAAACCCAGGATCTTTTCAGTCCGCAGACCGGACGCTCTATCCACTGAGCCAAACCGGTTTCGGCAGTCTGCATTTTTTTGAATGAAGAAAAACACGGATTTTGGATACTTTCGTTAAGTATAAGACAGGCCATGGCCCCCGGTGCTGGAATGAGGTGTGTTTAAGCCCCTGCTGGTGTGTTTCCAATCCTTCCCCCTGTGAAATGTGAAAGGGTGCCTTTGGAAAGACTTTACCAAGCCGAGCCACGTCAGTCAGGGTCTTTCTCCTGTTGAAGAAAGGGACCTTCACCTTAGGGTTGGCCTGGGAACCTGCTAAAGACACTGGCCGTTTGCTTTCCGTCTGCAATGAGCAACTCAGGCTCAAAAGCCTGACGTTTGCCAACTCGTCAAGGACCTAAGATTTTTATATGGTTTAAACAAAGCTGTGAGTTCCTTTAAAGAACTCAAGAAGCAAATCTGGGTTCTTAGAACAACATCACCCGCAGGTTAAAAGAACAATCTTGTGTTATTTCGCCAACTTTCAAGTCATATGGGGTGTTTTTGGCTGGATGTGACTTTCCGAAAGAGGTTAAACAAAACCCTGGAAATGAACATTCCATCTCGCTGGATGCTCGGTCTCCGAACCACAACAAAAGAGAGAACTGCATAAATTTAAACTTAATTAAGAATTCCCCCCCACTTTTTATTTTCTCACTTCTCCCCTCATATCTGACTGTGAAGGGACATTTCAGCCAAGCAATTACATTCCACAAAGCTTCTTATTAAAGGCAATTGTGACATATTTCTTTAACGGTGGGTCGGCCTCGGAAATTAAAACTATAATTTCTGATTTCCAGCGTGGCTCCCACCAAGTCCCATCTTCGCTTTTTCTGCTCTGCTCCCTGCCACCCTCGGCAGCTCCTGGTGTGAGGGTTGCCCCCCTCACCCTGCCCCCTGCTCAGGTTTCCATCTTGGATCACTGTCACCCCCTTCCCTCTCCATCTGTCAATCAGGACCATCCGTCTAACATGCACAGCGGATTCTGCCGCTCCTCCCTTAAAACCTCTCATTATGCGCCGAATAAAATTCAAATGCCTTTCCTCTGGCCTGACCCAGGCTGGGGGTGAGCTGGCCGGCCGCCCAGCGCTCTGACTTTTTCCCCTGCCATCCTCTCCTGCATAGATAGCCACACTCCGGCCATTAGCACGCTTCTGCTCCTCAGACTCGGTCACGGGGCTGCCTCAGGTCTCGGGTGTTCCCTTCAGGTCTCCGAAAAACTGTCCCCTTCTTAGCCAGACCTTCTCTGTAACCCCCACCTCGATAGGCCTCTGCCTCTCCTAACCCCCCTGCCACCATCTCTTGGTTCTCTTTCATCTTCTCTCTTTTTTAAAAAAATATATTTTATTGATTTTTTACAGAGAGGAAGGGAGAGGGATAGAGAGTTAGAAACATCGATGAGAGAGAGACATCCATCAGCTGCCTCTTGCACACCCCCTACTGGGAATGTGCCTGCAACCAAAGTACATGCCCTTGACTGGAATTGAACCTGGGACCTTTCAGTCCGCAGGCTGATGCTCTATCCACTGAGCCAAACCGGTTTCGGCTGGAAATGATCTTGATCAAGTACCTGTTTCGTGTTTATTGTTGAAGGGGTTCGGGACACGATACCCCAAGAAGGGCACCGTGGCGTGTTGACTGTTTTAAGTTGAAGGAGTTTGGGCAAATGGCAGGGAGAGGAACATCTTGCTGCCCTTCTCCCTGCCCTTCTCCCTGCCCTTCTGCTCTGAAGCAGGTCATAAGATGCTCAATCATGGTTGCCCCCCTAGACTCAAAGGGAAGGAGCACCCATATCGCCAACATGCAAGAATATCGAGAATAATCCTGCAAACAGGCCTGGCGGAGTCCCCCCGGGTTACACACTTAGCTCAAACGCTCTGCCTTCGTATCTTTCCACGACTCAACTCTTGATCAATAGCATAGAAACCCTTGGGGTTAACCGTTTCTTCGGGTCTCCATTTCTTATCATGAAGCATCCATCTTACATAAAAACTGCTGTTTGAAATTTTCACCTTGCTATCTGGCTTCTGTCAATGTTTGCTTGCTTAAATAATAAGGAAAATGAGACTACTCTCACTCCAGAGAGGCTATTAAACCTTCCCCGGACAAAATCATCAGTGCTGGCGCCAGGCCAGGCCTTTGGTTGAGGTCTGAAGGCTCCAGCACGTAGGGGCTCTTTAAGAACTTGCAAAAGAGGCAGGAAACATCCTATATTTGGGAGACAAAGAAGGTAAAAACATATAAACAAGGAATATTTCTGCATGTGGGGGCCCAGAATTTGATAAATATTTTCCTCTGGACCCGCACGTAATAAATGTAACTCCAAACTCTCCGAGCATGGTTTGATTATTCCAGTTCTCTGTAACAATAGAGGCTCCCGTGTCACCTTAAAAATATATTAAATAAGTTAGTATGTGTTACTCCTGTGAATCTGTGTCAGTTATTTTTCAGACCCAGCCAGGGACCCTAAGATTAGAGTTGAAGAAAAAATCTTTTTCTTCCTTACACTTCCTTTCCCCCCACTGAAAGGTGGGACCTTGTAAGTCTGTTCCTTGCTGTAAACCAGCCCCTAAAACAATGCCTGCTGGTAACTGGGTCTCTCTCTCTCTCTCTCTCTCTCTCTCTTGTCTGAATGTATGAATGAACAAATGTGTACAAATGATACTGAAGACAAAGTGCCCAGCTGAGTATAGGGGGTGTGCAGTAAGAGATGACACAAATGTTCTCAAGATTCTTGAGGTCCATTGAAAAGGAAAACGCGCACATGACAGTATGCTGTTGGTTCTGAAGAAGGAAGAGATGGTCCCCAGTAGTAGGACACCAGTAGGACATATCAAGGCTGGTCTTGAGTAGGAGGTACCTTTAAGCTGAAAGATGAAAAGATGTGTTTTTTTGTTTTTTTGTTTTTTTTTGGTATGATTGATTTCATTCAGGATGCTCTCTGCCCTGCTTTGTGAGCCAGACTTGACATCTGCCTGCTGAACCCTCTTCTCTAATGTTGCGGCTGTGGTTGATGTTGAATGTTTTTATTGTCCTGTGATGATTGGAGTCGCTCGATCATTTGCAGGTAAGGGCACTTCTGGGCAAAAAATAAATAAAATAAAATGCACGTTTACGGGTGAAACAAAGTAAACCAGATTTTAGGCCATGAATTCGTTTAACTGAAATAAAATGTTCCGTGCTATTGCTTTGGTAATTGAGACGATTTTAGCATTAGCATACAAATTGGCCCGTAGACCTAGGCAAATAAAAATGCTAATAAAATGTAAGGATACCTGAGATCATTAATACTGAATTCGGTTAGGCTATTAATGTTAGACAACGTGGCATCTATCATTCCCACCACAGTCCAGGTAAGTCTGAACATTTTCTAAGCCAGTGAAAGGTTTTTGTGCATCAGAATTTTTTTTTTTTAAATCCAAGAGGATTTTATAGTAATTGGTGGGAATAAAAAACGGAGACCTGTTCAGCATGGGAGGCAAATATTTGTTTTATCTGTCCACTCCGCTTCTCCCCCACCCCCTGCCACCTTAATACTTGAGAAGCACTTCATCGAAATAATGCAGGTTTGATTTGCAGTTTCAAGAGGCTCAGGTTTCCACGAAAAGGATGCGTGAGAGCCGAAACCGGTTTGGCTCAGTGGATAGAGCGTCGGCCTGCGGACTGAAAGGTCCCAGGTTCGATTCCGGTCAAGGGCATGTGGCGGGTACATCCCCAATAGGGGATGTGCAAGAGGCAGCTGATCGATGACTCTCTCTCATTGATGTTTCTAACTCTCTATCTCTCTCCCTTCCTCTCTGTAAAACAATCAATAAAATATATTAAAAAAAAAAAAAGAACGCGTGAGAATCTAACACGTCAGTGAAATGTAACAGAGCCATGCACTATTACAGGGCATTACCCATACAGATTCCAATCTGAGTGACGGCCCCCAACTTGCTGGCTGAGCAAGCTGCATCACCATCCCAGACCATGCTGGTTTTCCAGAGGAGTCGCTGAGCATGGGTCATTTCAGAAAAATTGGAAATCTACACTTGCATTTATTTAACTCGCATCAGGAGCACTTGGCACAAATGTTATAAAACAAACCAACCTTCCCACCTTGCGCCTCCCTCCCCGCCCCCCGAGTAGAGGCCAATCCATGCTGTGTCTTTGTATTTGTGGAAGACACGGTGGATGCTTACTTAAAAGCCAATTCCCCCTCCACGTTTGCTGAGCCTGCTTAATGTTCTTTTTTAATATATATATATATATATATTTTTTTTTATTGATTTTTTACAGAGAAGAAGGGAGAGAGATAGAAAGTCAGAAACATCGATGAGAGAGAGACATCGATCAGCCGCCTCCTGCACGCCCCACAGTGGAGATGTGCCCACACAAGGTACATGCCCCAAACAGAATCGAACCCTGGGACCTTTCAGTCCGCAAGCCAACGCTCTATCCACTGAGCCAAACCAGTCTCGGCTGCTTAGTGTTCCTCAGGTCTTGTGTAGCTACGTGGTGCAGGAGATGCGGGGTCCTGTTCTGCTCAGAGGGTGGAATTGGAGGAGGGTCTTCATTACCCTTCGCCTCTTTGATTTAGGACAGGGCATGTGGACAGTTCTGGATAATGAGCTGGAGGGGAGGTTTTGCTGGGGGGCCTTGGTGGAGAGGTTTCCTTGATTTATGGGGAGAAAATGAGGCAAGGAGACACGCTCTTCCCCTCTTTCCTTTTCCGTCATTTCTGTGATAATGTTCCTTGGAGCCTTGCAGCCGTCTTGGGACCCAGCCCGTGGGTAGGCGTATCGAAACATGTCTGTGTATCTCTATCGATTAGGTGGCTAGAGGGAGCCCCGAGAAACCTTGGAGATCATTAGCCATAACTTATTAGGTTATGTTATTAGGTTAGGCACCATATCAAAAGATAGACGCGTGTAATGTGATTCCTCTAATTATGTAGTTATTTCCGGAACGGTTTCTTACCCGAATCAATTCGCTGGGGTGGACAGCTTGTTTCTAGCGTATTTAAAACACTGAGCCCCAGCTTACAAAGGTGGGTGTATTTAATACGTACATACCGAATTCTAAAGGTGATTAGCAAAGCTTATATCTTACTAGAGGCCTGGCGCGTGAAATGTGTGCAAGAGGAGGCCTTCCTTCCCCCAGCTGCTGGCACCGGCTTCCCTTTGGCACCCGGGACCCAAGCTTCCCTCACAGCCTCGGCTTCGTTGAAAAGACTTCCGGTCTAATTAGTATATGACGCTTTTATTATTATAGATACAGTGGTACCTCGAGATACGAGTTTAATTCGTTCCGTAACCTTGAGGTGTGGGAAACGATGAGACGCTCGACTCGGTGAACTGGTGGGTCGTGTGCAGCCGGCCGATCCGCGCGATGACTCCTATCTCAAATGTTGCTCGTATTTCAAAGCAAAAATAGCTTGCTCAACGGCTCGTATCTCAAAAATCTCATATGTTAGGGCACTCGTATCTTGAGGTACCACTGTATCTGAATAGCATGTTAGAGATGCAGTAAATAACCTCATGCTCTAAGCTTCTGTTAGTCGACTATTCTATTCCTTGTGGCCAGGGGATGTATCCTAAAGATTACGATCTGAGCAGGAAAAGGTGTTTTCTCAGAGTTGCTGCAACAATAGATGATGGGGGAGATCATCAGGATTTCATTCCGGAAACCCGTCAGTGTAGGTTGTAGTTCAGAAAGCAAGACTCCAGCTGTGTCTGTCTCAGATCTGGGTAAATCGGAGCAGTCCACGTAACGATGCTAAACATCCTCTCCCCTCTCCTTCCTTTTTTTTTTTTTCTTGTCTCCAGATGCAGTTTCCTCTTCGGTGTGTGTCTGACTGAGCTGAACGGCATCAAAAGGCTGTCTTGCCCTCTGGCTTCCGGTTGGATTTGGCCACCGGGATGTGCCGGCGAGGAGAGCCTGGTGGAGAGCGGTGAGTGCGGGATCCACCTCCCAGCTTCCTCCGCGGGTGATGCCATGGCTGGTCACAGGCGTCTGTCTGGCTGCCCTTTCTGTGCTGCGTGTTCCTGATGGTTCCTTCCACCTCGTTTCCACGGATCTGGGGAGCTGGTAGTCCCAGGGTTCCGCATCCCCTTGTGGTTTCCTTCCCTGCCCACATCTGTGTTGAGGACCATTTGTTTGTATCTGCGAGGTCCTGGCTAATACAATGGTGTGAACAGAATCACCGATGGGGACAGACTCTGTGGGATTAACTGAGGGCTTTCCCAGCCTCTACAGCAGTGGTTCTCAACCTTCCTAAGGCCGTGACACTTTAAGACAGCTCCTCGTGGGGTGGTGACCCCCAACCATAAAATTATTCCCGTTGCTACTTCATAACTGTCATCTTGCTGCTGTCATGAACTGTAATGCAAATATCTGATAGGCAGGATGTATCTTCGTTGTTACAAATTGAACATCATTAAAGCATAGGGATTCATCACAAAAACAATATGTAATTATATATGGTAAAATATTTATTTCTAATTACAAATAAATGAATTTTTTGTCTTGAATCGTGGTGTAGCATGGGTAGCAGTCTTCATAGGACAACAGTAAACTACATGGCTACACTTTGCTACACCGAGGAGCCGTCTGTTGGTCCCTAAGACCATGGGAAATAGGTGTTTTCTGATGGTCTTAGGCGACCCCTGTGAAAGGGTTGTTGGACCCCCAAAGGGGTGTCGAGACCCACAGGTTGAGAACCACTGCTTTACAGGGAGGCAGGAGGCTGCCTAAAGGTCACAGGCAGAGGGGAAACAGACTATGGTAGCTCGGAGGAGACACTTTCCACCTGCAGACGAGAAAACCGGAAAGGCTACCTTGGAGGAGATGGCCTCGGGGCTGCAGAGGACAGGATGTTTAAAAGCCAGAGAGAGGGGGGTGTGCGTCAAACCAGGGGATAGACAAGAGCTCCAGAAGAGTTTCTGAAAACTTGGTGCTGGAAGGGACTTAAGATGCCCTTTCGTCAATGTTGGTTCTCCCTCCACCTCCTTTACAGACGTGCAGGCCTGAAGCGGAGATCTGGCCAAGGTCAAACCGCCAGGCCGGACTCTCACCCAGATCTGCTAGTCACTAGGCTAGTTCTTACTCCACCTTTTCTGTCTCTGCCCCAGCTCACCTCAGGCAGCCCGCTGACTGGTCTGTGACCTTGAGAGCAGGGCTTCTGTTTTCCTTATCCTTGAACCCCCAAACCTGGCACAGTTTCTGCCATAGAGTAATCCTTCTCAGCATCAGCATCAGCAGCCAAATGGTTAAAAGGCATCCACGCCCCTCCCAGGCACCATGTGGATATTTTACATGCACCGCATGCCATTTCTCCAACAATTTGGAAGGGGGTAGGATTATCTCTGCATTTCAGCTAAGGATGCTGCGGCTCAGAGAGGTGGTCCAACTGCCCCGAGGACACACAGCAGGGTGACCACCGGACTCTACCTTTTATCAAAGGGATTCCAGAGTCCCTGCCTCAGTGGTGTTTTGATAACATTCCTTGAATGAATGAACTAGCAAAAAAAAAACAAAAAAACATGGCCTCAGTGTAAGTGATCGGCTGATTCTCCACCCTGGGACTCAGCCAGGAGTTCTCAGGTCCAAAGTGCAGCCGCAGGGCTCGGTGCCCCTCCTGCAGGCTCCGCCCCGGCGGCTCCGCCCGGCTCCCCAGCCACGCCTCCACTTGGGGCTGGATAGGGATCTCTCTTCCCCGATCCGAGTGAGTTTGCTCCGGGCTCCAGCTGCTGCCGCTGCCCGAGGGCCTCTGGGCCCTG
>PVJN01010322.1:0-57674 GCA_004026805.1 Lasiurus borealis
ACACCTCTCATGGTTCATGAGCCCATGAACCGAGGAGGGTGAGGATGTGCAGCCTAAAGTGAGGGGTCCCTTGGTGTGGCCCTAATCCTGTGTCTTCGGCAGACACCTTGGCTGGTATTCCCGGGGCAGGTGATGGGCTTGTTGGCAGGTGATGTAAAACTTCTTGTTTATACTTTTGTTTTTCCCTTTACAATTACTAATGAATATGTGTTACTGTTACAATAAAAAAAATAGTGGCGAGGGGAGGAAAAAGTTAAAATCAAGAATAAAGTTAAGACCAAGCCAAGATCTGATCTAAGCCCGGGGAGTATGAGGAAGTACCCCAAGGCCTCCTCTCTTTACTCAGGTGTGTCCTGGCTCAGGCCCACCTTCCGGATCCCCGAACCTGCGCCAGCCTCCGCGAGGCCACGGTTATCAGTTAACCATCGGGGCAGGGGGTCAAGGTCAACTGGGCCCAGCTGAGAGGGCCCCTCCGACGCCGCTCTGAGCTGGGTGGCAGCGGCTAGCTTGGCGGGCTCCCCCGGTGACCGTGCCCCGATGTCTTGCAGCTCGCCCGTGCATCGTGGGGGAGTGGAGCCCCTGGAGCGGCTGCTCGGAGCGGTGCAGGCCCGGGACCCGCGTGCGGCGGCGCCTGGTGCAGCAGGAACCCCTGAACGGCGGCGCGCCCTGCCCGGCCCTGGAGGAGCGAGCCGGCTGCCTGGAGTACACGACGCGGCGGGGCCAGGACTGCGGCCGCGCCTTCGGTAACGTCCGGACGCCCTCCCTCGCCGGGTCCCCTGCAGGGCCAGTGCCCGCAGGGAAAGTTCCAGCCGCGGCCAGGGGGCTGGCCGGGCCGCTCTGCAGGGAGTAGATAGGATGAGCTCAGGAAATGCCCGGGGGGCTGGCCGCCAGCTGCAGCCGGTTCCCAGCCCCGCCCTGCTGCTTCCTCCGGTTGTAGCCCAGCCCGGCCCCTTCTTCGGGTGCTTGGACTCCGTGGTTTCTAGCAAACTCAGTCAAGCGGGTGGCCAAGGACGGGAGGGGAGGGGAGGGCATTTCACACAGCGGGGTGAGTGTACCTCCCACCCATTCCTGCTCATCTCCAGCAGGCACGCACGCGCACTGATACATTGCACACGATAGTAGAGTTACTAGAATTCCCTTGGAAACACCTGCCTCTCCTCTTGGGCCAACTAGATTGGGGCTGATGGGATCGGATTTGTGGTTTGAAAAGAGCATTGTGGTTGTGGAGGGGCCAGGAGCCACATGAAGCTCACAAAGAGACAGGCAGAAGGGCCAGTGCCCGTGTTTGGATCTGGATGGAACCTGCCCCAGCAAAGCACCGACTCTCAGGAGCGCGGAGACGTATGCTTTTCATAGGAACTTGGAAAACGTCAGGTCAGCGTCCTCCTCGTGCAGCCATGCGCTTCTCTTTCCATCCCGCACACAAACATCCCCGAGAGTCTGCAGATGTGGGCACTGGCGGTGCCAGGGTTACCGGGGTGGGAAATGGTGACCAGTGCGAGGCGGAGGTGAGCACCGGCTCATCCACTTCCAGGAAATGGACCTCTGAAAATGACAGCTGTGGTTTGGTCCAGCTGGTGGGATCGTGAGCGCGAGAGGTGTGGGCCTACGACTGAGTGTGTGTGAAGCTGATTGCCCTTGGTCTTGGGGGTTAGGGGAGCCATGGAGGTGGGAAGAGAGGAGCGTCCCTGAGGATTGGGGGTGAGGCTGGGAGGTCAGAGTGGGGAACCAGAGAGCCAGGTAGAAGGTCTTGGAGAGCTTGGGCGAGTTAGGGAAAACGTGGCCATGAGAGGCAGGACACAAGGTTGGCCTTGGTCCTGGGGCAGGGCTGCGAGACGGGGACGCATGCCCAGAGGCTGTGGTGTGGGGCCACCATCCTCAAAGGAAGGGGAGGGATCTGCCAGGGCTTGTCTAGTGATGTCATTGGAGCAGAACTGGAGACGGGGGCCACTGAGTGGCCAAGGGCAAGGCCATGACCGCTTGGGGCCTTATAACCACAAGGTGTTAGCTTCTCAGTGGCTGGCAGATGCTGGGTGGTTTCATAGGTCCGCAAACCAGGCTGGGCCTCAGTGGCTGAAGATCTGCTTGTTGGCTATTTTTAAAACCATTGGATGCATAAAATGTTGAGTTTGGTGCCAGCATTGGAGCTATCAGGTTTCAGCCTGCCTTGGGGGAGGGAACCGCAGAGGGCTCATTTATGTCACACAGGGAAGTACCAGAGGCCCCGTTGTGGAAGCCAAAGGAAGGCCTGGGTGTGGGGGACAGGGGAGAAACCCCCCCCCTCCACCCCAATGCAGGGCATAGGAGAGCCCTGTTAGGATTCTGGTCTTTATCGTAAAAGCCTTGGAAAACCATGAGAGTGTTTTCTCTGGGAGCTGGTGTGAGAAGGTCTTGATTTGCAAGGATCGCCCTCAGGCCCAGTTTCACACCCGAGTTTCCCCCACCCTCCCAGCCAATCCGGTGCCTTCGTTTATGTTTTACTAAGACTCCCAGAGTGGAGATGCGGATTTGAGTGACAACTACATCACAGGCAGCTAGTGAGTGGCACAACCAATGGACATGCAGGTTGGTGAGGGAGCGTGGGGAGGGACACTCACCTCTATCTGCGGCTCCACCCTGCTGCGTGGTCACCTGGGTGGGTGTCCTTCCCTCCCCTCAGACATCGGGTTCGCAGGGCAGGAGCCCTTGTCACGTGGCGCAGTGACCCTTCCCATTTGTGTGACAAAGAGCGTTTGTAGCCGTGTTCTACCTCGGCTGAAACATATTACCACTAACGCAGTAGCTTACAGTACCGCACCTTTATCTCTGCAGTGCAGTAATAGTCCAACCTGGCTCGAGCTGGGTTATTTCTGAGGCTTGGGGGGGAGGGAGGGCGGTTGGGGGATCGTTTCCTGGTGGAAAGGGGTCCTTGCCATTAGGGACAGAAAGCTCAGTGGGACTGTGACCTGCAGTTATGTGGAAAGCACAACTTGTAAGCTATGAACTTGGATACTTAGCTGAGGGGGAAAAAGGAAGAGAGAGGGAGAGAGAGGGAGAGAGAGAGAGGGAGAGGAAGGGAAGGAGAGGTAAAGATATGGAGGGGGGAACTATTCACCCCACTGGGAGCAGGATATGGTGAACTGGGAATTTCTCAGCCTCACCGAATGGCAAGGCCCTCGGAGGAGACGTTAGAGAAAACTAGAGAAAACCACTCGGCGTGTGGTTGGATCATCTCTGTCAATGCACGCCCCAGGAAGTTAAGAGACGAAAGCGCCACAAACTTAGTGACTTGAGCAGCAGAAATGCATCATCTTTGGTTACTGAAGTCAGAAGCCAGACAGGGCCTCACTGGGTACACAAGGTGTGCCTTTCCCATCATCCACGTTCCTTTCCCCTCAGCCCTCCTTCCATTTCCACAGCAACAGCGCGCCTCTCTGCACCTCTCCTCTAGTGTCACCTCCTCCTAGGATTGAATCTCTGACTCTTTCTTCTACTTTTAAGGACCCCTGTGACTTCACAGGCCCACCTCCCTGGACAATTCAGGATCATTTCCCTGCTTAGGATCGACTGACGAGCACTTTATTCCTCATTGCACTGGAGCCTGCTGTATGCACCGGTGCTGGGGATCAAGGCGGGGATATCTTTGGGGAGGCCACTGTCCTGCCTGTCATTATCCTTGAGTTGCACAGGACATGGGAGCTCAGAGAGGTGACAGCATCGGCGAAGGGCCACCGGAATTCAAACCTGGGGCTCGTGGCTCTAAATCCTGTGCTCCCCCAGCCCCTACAGTTGTTAACTGTTGCAACTACAGATTCTGGTTAGCACTAAGTAGAAATATAAAGGCCCCGCGAGGCCAGTGAATATGTAATCGCTGACATGCTCTTCTGATCAAGTAGCTATTGCATTTTTTCCTGTTTCATTTGGTGCATATTTTGACTGTTTATCATAGAAGCAAACCCAAAGCTGCACGATCATATCTGTTGCACACACTGACAGCTCCGTGGTTTCCTCCTGCAGGGAGGTGAATGTGCACGTGAAACTGTGCTTCTGGGTTGGTGTCGGCCAAATTTTCTGTTTTTACCCAAAATCTAGACCAGGGATTCTGAGCCTGCTGCCATGATCCCCCACTGTGTTTGAGGGCTTTATGAAATTCTCAGAGCAGATTTAATTTACTTTCATGTTCAAAGGGGGCATCTGTGGGGGGCCACGCTATTAGAAGTGGAAGTGGTTGTAAAAGCCAACAATGGCAGGGATGCCAGGAGAGTTGGCCAAAGAGCCTGGTCACAAAGAATCTTTACGTTCTTACGTTCGAATGTTGTTGCCGGGAAGGCCAGGGGAGGAGGAACTCGCGCTGAGTCTTTGTTCCAGGCACCCAGCAACAGACTTCCACACATAAGCACAAGTGGGACTGGAGGCAAAAATAACTTCTAAATTACTTACCGTCTTCAGTAATGACAATTCCATTTGTGGGGCAGATTATGGTGCTGGTTCAGAGACCTGCAGGCAACCTCTGAGACTCCTGGGAGGGGAGGCACCCTGTCAGTTGCACTGAGAGGGTATAACACACAGGACACAGGTTCCAGTGTCCAGGGTTACGGACCAGCATTTATCATGAGTCCTCTCCTTGGCACTGACCATGATAGTGGGTCTTCTTACAAAACCAGAAGCTGCCTTCTGTGCGGGGGCCCTTGCTCAGTCATTTATTATTTATTTCCCCTTTATCTTTAAAATTTTTATTTTTATTTATAGAGATCAGGAGAGGAAAAAAGAGAAACATGCCAGCTGCCTCCTGCATGCTCCCTACTGGAGATCAAGAACCCAACCAGGGCGTGTGCCCTGATGGGAATTTGAACTGGCAACCTCTTGGTGGGTGCCTGGGATGATGCCCAACCACTGAGCCGTAACAGCCAGGGCAGCCTCAGTTCTGTGCCGAGAAGACCCCCTAGAACACGTCCTTACGAAGACTTTGTGAAGATGGGTGACATGACACTGAATGGGCGAGCTCTTCCTACACATGGAGGTTACGGACATCCAAGATGTCATCCCACGACAGACGTTCCTCGGTGCCCACCATGAGCCAGCCCCAGCTCCTAGGCCACAGCCCCCACCCCTCCCTGGCCCAAGGGGTCTCTCAGTGTAAGGGCCAAAAATTCTCCCCTTCCTCCCTTAGGTCACTTCCCACTACAGACAGTGATCAGGGACAGAAAGGGAAAACAAAGCAGAATGTAAATATTTCACGGGAAATAGGCTTTATAAGATAGTGAAACTTGTGATCTGCATTATAATAGACCATGAAGATAAGAAGTGTGGTTTGGAATCAGGGCCTGACACCACCCTATTTAAATATGAGCCTCAAACACATTTCTTACCTTCTCTGCACCATGATTTCATCTGTGAAATGGGGAACAACTAGGATCTATCTCAGAGGGTGCTAGAATCAAATGAGTTAACTCAGGAAAAGTGCCTCTCATTGTGCCCAGAAACTTGGCAGTGCATCCTTGTCAGCTTTTATTTTTATCATGCTAAAACTGTTCTTGGGATTTTACATCAGAAACTGGAGTCCTAGCCTCAGTGATCATGAGCTTGTGCCTTTGGACTTTTGTGGTAATATATGCAGCACAAATTAGGAGATCAAGTAGATACTTTGAGTAAAGAAACACACCCTGAAACTCTAAGTTTGCTTGGTAGGAAGCTATGCGTCTTCACTTAGCAAATAAACACACACATTCATCAGAAGAACAGGCATGAAAATAGCCTGTGGGAAAACAAAAACCCTTTAGATGTCTGTTTCTGAGAATTAGGTCTAAGAGAAAGAGAAGCAGAGAGAGATCCTGACACATGTGCATTCACTTGTTTTTTGTCTGTGGATTTTGAAGTTTAAAAGCTACAGTCTCGTTTAGAACATGTTTTGCGTTCTCTTTGGAAAAAAATTGTTAGTGCAGCAAGCAGCACCTTGCAGCTGGGGCTCCGGACTTATGCAAGACGCAGGGGCCTTTCTGCTGGAGATCAAGCACCAACCACAGGAGGCAGGAGGAATACCTACAGCTCTTGGGGGCAAGTGGTGGTTGCCACTCTTTTCCTTTTCCTAGTAACTTAGTGACTCAGCACTAAGACACTCTAAAGCAGAATTGGGCTGCCACCTTGTGGCCATAACGCACCAGGTAAAATGAGCACGTATGCTTGATTGGGTCAATTTTGGGACCCTCCAGCCTTTTTGCTTATGTTGATGATGCCGTTGGTACCCAGAAGTCAACATTAGCCGGTATGTACTCTTCCTGGGTTGGTCCTGTTTCTGAAATGAAAGGGAGGACGGACTGTTGGGCATTTTGACTGCAAGCCTCAGCACAACAGAAAACCCTGGGGAAGATGGACTCCTTGGTGGCAATTTGGTGACTGCATTCTCTCATGGGTCCCTTGCACACACACACAGAGTATGTAAGGGTCAGTTTTTCTTGGTGCTTCCTAGAGTGTGGCAGGTGCCTCCCTGAGCTTAGAGATGAATTAGGGAGGAACACAAATAAGCTAACATCACAGAAGGAACAGAGGTGGGAAGAATTCCTGGCTCATTTTCTCTTCCGCTCAAGAGCGTCAGGGTTGGGGTAGGATGGGGAGAGCAGGGAGGAGACCGCTTAGAACTTTCCTTCCTCAGATGGGCCCGGGGAGAAGGCTGGCACCTGGCAGCCACACCTGGGCTATGTGCTTGGCATCAGAACTTCCAGGCTGCCGTTACCGGATGTGGGGAGCACTCAACTGTACTTCCTTTGCTGCTTCTGTTTTTCCCCTTTCTCATTTCCTCTTTCTGGTCATCCTTTCTTCCTCCTTCCACCCTTTTCACTCTTTTGTCTTCTCTCTCCCCTTTTTCTCTGTATTTCATCTGTAAAAATACTCTCTCCCTGTTACCTCACCTTTTCCTTCCTCCAGGCAGTTCCTACTGGCCCTTCCCTTTCAGGGTTGTTCTGCAGACAAGCCTGCTTACCCAAGGTCTGCAGCCCCTTCCCTACTCATGTATGTCCACCAATGTTTATCATTTGGGTCTGGGGACACTGACCACACTGCTCCATGCCACCCCGATGCCGTGCCTGTCACAGGCCTTCTGCTTGAGCAACGAGGGCTGTGGACAGGTTTGAGAACAGCTTGGGAAGCGTCTGCCTGATACTGCAGGTCTCAGGTGTTCACCGTCATCCTGTTTTCCAGTCCCTGCCTTCATAACTACCTCTGCATTCAACAAGGAGAGAACAAGACAAGTTGCCTCCCCGCAGTGGTCTACAGATACACAGGATGCCGGGTAATGTGATTTTCTTTAAACTTGTTTTTTTCACTTGTATGGTCATCAGCCCACAAGTCAGCGTGGTGTGCTTGGGTTTCCTGTTACTTGTTCAGTGCCTTTGGGTAAAAAGGACTCTACCTTGGGAGTTGGGAAAGCGCTTGTCCTCTCCGTTTTTGGTGGACTTTAAAGCTGCATCTGTCTCTGAGGTCTGACTTCCCCAGAAATGCGCTATATAAAATGAGGTGATATCACTGTCAGTCACACGAAGGCTGCTCCTTAGTCTCTCTGGGACACCTGAAACCAGCCCCGGCCTGAACTCTGAGGGTTTCTAGGGACTCATGGCACAGGCTGGGAGGAACCTGTGCTCATTCGGAGTCCACCCTCCTGCTGTCAGAGTGGTACGCCAGGTGGCTGCATGTTCAAATCCCCACTGCTGCTCGCTGGCCACCCCAGCTTTTCTTGAAAGACGAGGCTGTCAATACCTACCACGTGGGGTTCTTATGAAAACATAATTAGCAAATATCATTGAAGAGGTGGCAGGTTGAGCTGTCTGGAGTTGATGGGAGCTCCACCATACTTTCCTACCTCAGTACTTTAAGGTATCTAAATGAATGACACCTGCCATTGTTAGATTATCTTTTAAATATGTATTCCTATTGATTTCAGAGAGAGGGAAAGGGATAGAAACATCAGTGACGAGAGAATCATTGATTGTCTGCCTCCTGCATGTCCCCCACTGGGGATCGAGCCCAAAACCCAGGCATGTGTCCTGACCTGGAATCAAACTGTGACCTCCTGGTTCATGGGTTGTCATTCATACCTGCCAGGCTAGAGATCTTCTTTGAAGCAGACACTCCAAAACTTTCCATCTATCCGATTACAACTCATAATCCTAGCCTATTTTAGCATAGTTAGAACCTAAAATGCAACATTCATGGTTTTTACTTTGCTTTATTTCCCCCGAAGAACTATAAAATTGTGTTGCTTTTGAGAACAAGACTCTGAAACATTTGCCCATGCCTGGTGCCCTCTTTCTAGTCATAGTGAGTTAATTCTCCAAGTGTGATGTCAGGTGACACTAGTCTGTCACAGACACGATTTGGTTTCCCATTTCATCTGTGATGTCCAGATAACTTTGATGTTTGACTTCAAATCAGAACTCCAGTCATTACCCCGACTGTGCAGGTGAGCTGGGTGGGGTGTAGGGAGGGTCCCGGGGGTGTCGGGGACCAGTGCTTGCCTGGGCATCAAGGACAAGACTTCCCGGAACTCACATGTTCTCAGGATCAAGCAAGTTCTTGTTCAATTGATATAATTCCTTAAAATGTCAGCAGTTATCAAGGCGATTTTTCCCACTGAAATATGCTTTTATACACAGCTTAGTGGTCAGGCCAGACAGGTTACAGAATATCCGGGTTTCTGCAGATCCATGGTGCCAGGTAATCCAGTCATGGATGAAGAGCCTAGGTTCAAGGCAGTTGTCACCGTCCAGCGAATGAGAACCGGCACCGAGCACTCTGACCAGTGTGGGACCTATGCAGGTGCTCAGGTCCTTGGGGATGATAGGCTTCCTAAGGCTCTCTATAGGGCTAAGCCACTTGTAGCGTGAATGAAATGGTTCTTTTTTCTGCTCCAGGTACTGCATGGAGTTCAAGACTGAGTCACTGACTCACCACTGCGCCAGGGAAAACCGCCCTCTGACGCGATGGATGCAGTACCTGCGAGAGGGGTTCACGGTGTGTGTCAACTGTCAGCCTCCAGCCATGAACTCCGCAAGCCTGCGCTGTTCCGGGGACGGCCTGGACTCCGATGGGTGAGGGAAAGGGGTTGAAAGATTTGTCTTGTTACTCATTTGGAGAGATCTATCCTCTGCGTGTCCTAAACACACGATTGATACAGAGCACATCAGGCGTGAGTTGGAGAATCAACATAGGGAATGTGGAGACTCTACCCCCGGCCAGAGTCCAGGGCCCAGTTCCTAAGTGACTACTAAAACCCAATGATCCAAAGACCACTTAAATGACTCTTAGGGTGGTGACTTAAAATATGCAGATTTCTGAGCCCCTCCCAAATCTGTACCTTTAGGGTGGATTTTTAACAATTTCCTAGGTCGGGGATCAGCAAGTATTTTCTGTAGGTGCCAGATAGGCATTTTTGGCTTGGTGGACCCACGTTGTCTCTGTCATAAGTACTCAACTCTGCACCATAGCATAAAAGCAGCCAGACATATTCTGTCAACTGATGAGCCTAGCTTTGTTCTAATATTACAGTGTTGGTGGGCACTGAAATTTGAATTTCATATTTTGACTTTATCAACTCTTTCAAAATGTCTACAGAAAAGTACGGGGTGGACTGGATTTGGCCCATGGAGTGTAGATCGCTGACCCCTGCCCAGATGGTTCATTCCTGCGGCAGGTTCAGAACCATTGCTTAGTGTAGTCATGAGATCATGATTGAGATAGGAGTGGTAGGCTCAACTTTTCAGGGTCATAAACCTACAGAAATCTACAGATTGTCCTAAAGAATTAGCCCTTGAAAACATTTCACCATCTTGAAAAGCTGTGCCAGTCCTATAACTCACTTATCAGTTAAATCTGATAACACTATTTGTAGACTTTGTGCTAGGCACGAATCACAGTTTTTAAGTATGTCAGATAAAACTGGTAAAAATACAGATTAGAAAGTAAAATATGGAACTTTCTAGTTACTCATTATTCCCAAAGTATGTTTTAAGGCTTAATAACTTGAATTTTCTTTTATTAGTCACTTGTGCCTAACAGCCTCTCTATTGAGTATACCATATGAACAATAAAGTGGGTAAGGAATTCATATGAAAGAGAAACTTAATATTTCGACTTATTACTTTTTCTGAATACCTCATCCATATTTTGACTTTATAATTTAATTTGTATCCATAAAGTACCTTAAACCCTGGCTGAGGTTCCAGTGATTTTAAATATAATAATCTGGCTTTACTCTTTCTACTTCTCTCATTTTTTTTCATTATGGAATCAAAAGAGTTGGAAAAGATTACAAGAGATTATTTGATTCCGACCCCTCTAATTTAAATATACATGACACGGGAAGCCTTTCCTTTATGTGGCACTTTATATACTCAAGTTAAGTAACAAATACAGTGACCTCAAATGGGGATAATTGGTAACTTGTTTCCATAGAACCCAAAGGGAAACTCAGTTTGCAATCATAAAAAATTTCAATTTACAATGTATTTCAAAACTCCATGTATGATGATTTTTTTAAAAAAAATTACACATAAAGCAAACTACAAATTCTAATTTACAAAATTAACATTTTCAAAATATTGTTTCAGAAATCAGATTCTCCACTGGCAAGCAATTGGCAATCCTCGATGTCAAGGAACTTGGAAAAAAGTCCGGCGAGTAGACCAATGTTCTTGCCCAGCTGTGCACAGTTTTATATTTATATAAACCGTGAGGTAAATATCAGTCTGTTTGTAAACAGGCTAAATACTATCAAGTCATGTTTAATGCTTCATAAACCTTCAAAAATTGTGTGGCCGAGTTCCTGAGACACATCATTGCCACACTCCGAAGGAAAAAGACAATTTAGGTGCTAATTTTCAAGAAACACAGCACTCAGTTGAGGACTCACCTTGAAATCTTCTGTGGTTTTGTGTCCTTGATCTCCCACATGGTCTTTTCATCCAACAGGTGGCCCATACAACACAAAACACATCTGTTTGCACTATAATTATTACACCATGGTCCATCTGTTGGTAAGTTATCATATTAGGGTATCCATGCTTTGAATCTTGCATTTTTTCTCCCTTTTCTGTAATCTTCAAGAATGTATACAGACATATGTACTCTACATTTCTTATGTTATTCCACAAAATCTGAAATGACTAATTGCAAGCAAAATGTCACAAATAATTTTCCACAGGACAAGTTAAGATATAGTAAGCATTTTGTAATGATCCAATAGCTCTGCTAAAAATACTCATTTTGAACTATTTAATTGAAAAGAACAATGAGTTCTTTTAAATATTCTTTTCATGATGAGAAATTTTGGCACCAATGACAAACAATTATGAAAATTCTACCATCATTAGAATCTAAGATTATTGCTAAAGCCTGAAATGACCAAAGTCATTTTTCAAATTTAGTTGAAGTGAACTCACTACTTACGCATATTATATTAATTTTCCTATGTTTGGAGTGGAAAACAGGAATAGATTATTGAAGGCTGGGATTTTATTATAGATCCTTTGGCCTCACACACACAGAGTACTAGTACTAGTCTTATTTTATGACTCAAAAATCAGTGAGACAAAGTGGCTCAAGCATCTGGGATGCCAAGTGATTCTGCAAGTCAGTTATAGAGCCAAATCCGGCTTCTCATACAGAACTCGGCTTTGAAGGAAAGCCAGATTATGCCAAAGACCGTGCTGTAAAAGTGCAGCCCTTTGCATTTTCTTTAACAAATCTTAAATCTAGGATATTTTCTTTGGAAAATTGAATCTCAAGATTTAAACTGTATGAAATTCATTTGTATAAAATATTTATATTTCTCTATACTTACCATGTAATGACAATAGCAAGCTTAATAGAGATGGAAAATATTTAATGCTGAGAGTATTCAATTTCCTCACTAAATATTCACTTAACTATCTGCATGATTTTTGTGGTAAATTCTTCAGAAATTAGTAATAAATTTATGTCGCATCAAGGTTAAGAGTTCAACTGTAAGTTCAGTATTAACATTTTATGATCATTTCTAACATTTGTCAAGCAAGGTTTTTGAAAATATACCTGGGTAATTTTCAATGTTACTTAAAATTTTTATATCAGTAAATAAACTTTCTGTTCCCATTTTAAAAAGCTCTTTCCTTGTTTGATTAGAAAATACCCACATTTTCTGGGCTGGTTAGAGAATGAGCAAAAGTTCACCAAAACAACCTTCGAAATTAACAGTATGATGATTAACAGCAATAAAGCTAAGATGTATTTAAGATTCAATATGTCATAACATTTAGCATATCTGAATGGCATAAAATCAAATTTTTACCTTATACATTTAGTTTTTAATGCATAGCCATTAATTACTTCCATCTTGTAGTATATTTTTGTAATTTCTATTCCTAAGAAAAATTTCATCAGCTAGACTTAACTATTAATAGTTTTGAAATGCTTGTTATAAATTCTTGCAAAACCCAAGAAATGAGGTGAGAACTGAAACATGTAGTCCAAGTGATTACTGAAGAAGCAAATTTTTTAAATATATTTTATTGATTTTTTACAGAGAGGAAGGGAGAGGGATAGAAAGTCAGAAACATCGATGAGAGACATCGATCAGCCGCCTCCTGCACGCCTGCTACTGGTGTTGTGCCCACAACCAAGGTACATGCCCTCAATCAGAATCGAACCTGGGACCCTTCAGTCTGCAGGCCGACACTCTATCCACTGAGCCAAACCAGTCTCGGCTGAAGAAGCAAAATGTTTATTTTTAAAGTTAAAGATGAAAGTATTTAAGATCTCTTTGGTATCCATTTTTAATAAGTACCTTAGAATTAGGGGCCTGTCCACAGGCATTCTACAATGATATACTTTCCCCCTAGAGCTACTTAATATTAATGGGATGATTTTAATAAGTGCAGGTGGAAAATAATTTGAACAAAAATAAATACACCCACACTCAGGCAGGGGAAAAGAGCTCTGAATCATCTAAAAAAGAAAAGTTAGACTCATCAAGAAACAGAGAGGACCCAAATAAATGAAATCAGAAACAAAAACAATAAAATAACAACTGACACCACAGAAATAAAAAGAATTATAAAAAAATTACTATGAACTATATGCCAACAAGCTGGACAATGTGAATGAAATGGACAAATTCTTAAAAAAATACTATCTCCCAAAACTGAATCAGGAAGAACCAGAAAACCTGAATAGGCCAATAATAACTGATGGAATAGAAGCAGTAATAAAAAAACTCCCAGTAAACAAAAGCCCTGGTCCGAATGGCTTCACAGGGGAGTTTTACCAAACCTTCAAAGAACAACTAACACCTATCCTCAAATTATTCCAAAAAGTCCAAGAGAAAGGAACACTTCCAAGCTCTTTTTATGAGACCAGCATTAACCTAATTCCAAAACCAGATAGACACTGCAAAGAAAACTACAAGCCAATATCTCTAATCATAGAAGCTAAAATATTCAACAAAATATTAAATAGGATCCAGCAATGTATTAAAAATATCATACACCATGACTTAGTGGGATTTATTCCAGGGATGTCAGGCTGGTACAATATTCACAAATCAATAAATGTGATACATCACATAAACAGATTGAAAGACAAAAACCACATGACCATATCAACATAGAAAAGCATTTGGCAAAATCTAACACCTATTTTTAAAAAAATTTTTATTGATTTCAGAGAAGGGAAAAAACATCAGTGATGAATCATTGATCAGCTGCCTTGTGCATGCCACCCACCCACTGGGGACCGAGCCCGTACCCAAGAAATAATTTTAGTTCTATTCCGGCATGCAAATTTTAATCAGCCATCTTATCTAGGTATGTGCAAACAATACAAAATAAACCTGGTTCTGCCCTCTGAAGATATTCTAGTGATGGTTCATAGATATACTGCAAGTTGATTTAGAGAATGAAGACCTGGCCATTCTGAGATGTAAACAATGCTGAGAATATCCAATATGAAGAACATATTGATACAGAAATGAAACTGCTAGGTCAAGGTGACAGCTCGACATACACATTTACCCTCTCTTCCCCCAAGTTCCACTGACATTACCAGACTTACGAAAGAGGGTTCATAACATAGAGGAGGAGGAAGGTGGTGTGAAAATTAGCCCATAGATTTTGAAGAACGAAAATAAACAGAATTCCACTGATGAATAAACCAGAATTGAGGGATGATACCCTTTAGATATGTAGAAAAGAATGAATCAAAGGTGAGAGCCATTCTTCCTGTGATGGAGAGGTCCCACTGAGCACCAAATAAGGCGAATTTTTAAAAAACTGGCATGTGCCCTGACTGGAAATAGAAGAGGCGACCTCTTGGTGTGGTACTCAACTAACGGAGCAATACTGGCCAGGGCTAATGTAAACTATTGATGTGGTTAGATTCAGATGTACTTTCTTTTTTCTCTTTGTCGTTGTGATTTTCTTTTTGCCGCCCCCCCCACTCCAATTGCTCTTTTAGATTATTTGAATAATTTTTAATATTCCATTTTAATTTATTCATTGGGTATATATCTGATTTCTTTTAAATGGTTACTCTGGAGTTTCAATATCATAGCTAACTTTTCAGTTTAAGAGATAATATTCTTAGTAACACACTGCATGTAAATCAGAAAGTCATCACAACAATAACTGAAAACAACTGAGACACTTAATATAAACAGACACTATTTAGACCTTCATATGACAACAAACTCTGACCTACAAACTCTGCAGCAACTAGTTGAGGATGCCAAAGCAAACCTATACTGCAATCCACAGACAGGACTTTATCAATGGCTGCCAACATCCCTATTCTCTGTCCCCACTACCACTCAGAACCAATAAGAGAAAGCCAAGTATGTTCTCCACACAATTACACAAGATGCCACCGCTAGCTGGCTGGCTCCCAGCTTTCTCATGCCAATGACCTCCAGTCAGGGCAGCCTGCTCTCTCCTTTCCCTCTAAAGCTTTCCCACTATAAAGCTCTGCCTGCCCAACTCTCTGCCAAACACAAGTGATGGTGACTGACTCCCTTGCTATAGAAAGTTCTGATCACTGCGTGATACATTTGCACAATGGAATACTATTGGGCTGTAAAAAAGGAAATCTTACCTTTTGTGACAGCATGGATGGATCTGGAGAGCATTATGCTGAATGAAATAAACCAGTCAGAGAAGAGACAAGTACCACATAATTTCACTTATGTGGAATCTAGTGAATAAAATAGAAACATACTCATAGGAACAGAGAAGAGACTGACAATTGTCAGAGGGAAGTTGGGTTGGGGAGTCGAGTGAAAAGGTGAAGGGATTAAGAAAAAACACACACAACCAAACCAAACCAAACCCGAAACCCAAAACTAGACAGACAACAGTATGGTGATTACCAGAGGGAAAGGGGTGCTGGGGAGGTAGAAAAGAGTAAAGGGGGGATAGATGGTGATGCAAGACTTGACGTGGAGTGGTGAACACACATTACAATAGGGAGATGATATATTATAGAATTATACACCCGAAACCTATATAATTTTATTAAGCAATGTCATCCCAATAAATTCAATTAAGAAAAACAAAAGCTGAGTAAACAGCCTGTTTGCTTTCATTTTTTAATGGTCTTTATTTATTCCCACAACTCAAACACTCAACAGCAAAATAGGTAAATAACTGATACAATCATATAATGTATTACTGTACAGAAATGAAAATGAACAAGTTACAGCTACATACATACATATATATATACATATATATATTGAATGAAAGCAAAAATAGCAAAGAATACATAGAATAATTAATTTAATTTCCTTAAATGCCTCAGGTCAGCAAGAAAAACAAGATATTCTGCCTTTGCAGATTGGCTCCAAGCTGGGGGGTGCTTAGCCAGGCTACTTACCATCTGTGCTGTAGCCTTCACCTCCAGCACATGAGAAGCCCAACAGTACTTCACTGGTGGAGGCCTAGAAACCTCTCAGGTGTTTTCTGAGACTGTCCAGTTCTGGGCATGTGCATGGCCTAGATTCTCTGGTTCACTCCAGTCCTTCAAAGCCCTCATCCCATGAATTTTCATCTCAGGATTTCCAGCCTGTCTGCTGTCTGCCTCCTCTGCTGTCCCTAGCCCCAGGCAGCTGTAGGTAATGTTTTTAAGGCAGAGAATTTAGAAGAGGGCAACTGGTTAAAAGACACCACCACAATTCTGAGTACAGGGTCTGTGCTGCGCTGTCAAGCTACATTGAGTTATATACTGTAGTTTTAGAAAAATTTATATTGGGATACTTTCAACAAAAATGATATAAAAAATACTGAGGGAACATGGAACAAATATACATGGGACCTCTCTATATTATTTCTTAGAACTGCATGTGAATCTATAATAATCTCAACAAAAATTTCAATTTAAAAGTAATTCAGAAGATTCAGATTTAAGATGACAAAATTTTAAAATACATGATCATTTATTTTGTTCTTTTTGTTTCCAAAAGTTATATGATAAAAATATTTTTATTAAATCTAACCTAGCTCTTTTAATAAATAAAATAAAATTCTAAATAAGCAAGCACTGCACTATAAATATAATTGATAGTAATCTTTTTTGAAAGATTACTTAGCAACTTAGATTTATTTACTGCATGTTTGAAATGAGGAAGTTGACTTACAGGTTCATGTTGGCTCATGCTGCCTGTTTTGGCACTTACCATCAAAATGTCTGCAATAAACACAGTGATAGTATCCAGTCTAACAAAACAGACCAAGCCAGGAAGCAGAGTAATCAATCACCCACATTTCTGTTCACTATCTGCGTAGGGTAACAAATTCAGGAATAATGGGAAAGTCATGTATAAGCAAGAAGAAATGAAATACAGATTACAAAATACTATCATTTAACTTTTTATGCAAATACTTCAGTATTTTCACTCACTTGTTAAATAAATAAAGCACATGTAACTCAAAATGCTAAATAGCTATATTAGATTTTTACTAAATTATCTAAAGAATTAAATGTTGGTAAACACTCAAAACTGTCTAGTAAAGTATGTATGACCTTGTTTAGTATTTCTCATATGTGAAAATGATCATGGCCAAAACCAGTTTGGCTCAGTGGATAGAGGATAGAGTGTCAGTCTGCGGACTGAAAAGTCCCAGGTTCGATTCTGGTCAAGGGAATGTATCTTGGTTGCGGGCACATCCCCAGTAGGGAGCGTGCAAGAGGCAGCTGATCGTTGTCTCTCATCGATGTTTCTAACTTTCTATCTCTTTTCCTTCCTCTCTGTAAAAAATCAATAAAATATATTAAAAAAAATAAAATGAAAATTATCATAGTTAACATCAATGTAAGCATTTACAGAACATTATTTAAGCACACTGTTGATATATTAAACAAAAATATCAGAGAAAGTATTTATGACACAGGTTATAAATAAGCTTTACTTAAAACCATTTTTGTTAAAGTTTTAACATTAGAACAAAAGTCAAATATACTTAAATGAGACATGAAGCAAATCTTGGTAATAGTACAAATTTTGTCCTATGGTATGACTATTTAAGGTTTTTCTTTTATGTAAAACTACTGAAAGGAAAATTTAAGTATGTTAAAATTTAGGCTACTTTGTATCATTCTATAAACAAATGTCTTAGTAGTTACTATATCAAGGCCATAAATCAAGTCAATACCTCTTACATGAAAGGCCCATTATTATTCACTGATTTAGAAACTTCACCTTCATGTGTATGTTTTAGAGATGAAGTCAGCATATAAACACAGAACAGGTTAACAAATATATTTTTTCTCTCACTAGGTTCTCATCTTTTTTACTGGTACAGGATTTGGGGGTGAACTAGTGAAAGCATCAAGGTTTGACAAATTTACATTTTATCCAAGTAAAAAGGATATTAAAGAATAATACTAAATGCTTTAAACAAAAGTGTTAACATAGATCAATGACCGCCAAGTTTCAAACAAAACAAGATGATCAAAATATGTAATTGTCCTTTCATCATCAAGATTTTACACATTCAGTCATCACTGTCTGAGCAAATCAGTTTTAGCTTCTTCATAGTCCTCCATCTGTCTTTTAACATAACACTTGTTCGATTGTTGAATTTATAATGTAATAGTATTTTAGTCCAGTTTCCCTCTCCATATTTCCTCACGCCAGCTATCAGATTCTTGTCTTCTTCCCAAAGCCATGCCTTTTGATAAAAAATTAAAGTTATTCAGAGAAACAATTCTTTATATTTTTTAATGAGGTATAATTGACAAATAATATATTAGTTTCAGGTGTACAACATGATTCACTATTCAGGCTTCTTTGTAGAATTTTAAGATTATTCATCAATATTGTGAAATAATCACCAGAATAAACCTAGTTAACATTCATCAAAAGGAAAATAGTTATTTACAGAAACAAGTTTTTAAAGAAAATACCTACTATAAATGGAACTGTTTTTTTTTTTCTTTAAATATTCGTTTCTTAAAGAGAAGGCTTTCTGTATACATTTCTTAGAATTATGTAAGACCTCACCCCAATATATAAAAACCCTAGGTTCATCACGACCAGAGGCTTGACTAATTAATGGAAGTCAGTCCTGCAGTCAGCACTGACTGCTGAGGGGGCTGGAATCAGGCCCAGAGAGAGGCCTGAAAGAGAGAAGCAGGTTCTGATCTGTAGCCTCTGTGGCAGCTGTTGATCACTTGCCTCTTTCTCTCCTGGTCTGGCCAGCAGCTGCACCTCCATTTCTCTCCAGGCCTCCTCTAGGGTTGCTGATCAGCCCCGCCTTTCTGAGCAGGCCCCATTGATAGGCCCAGAGACGTTGACTGGCATAGAAACTGACTGATTAGAACCAAATCTGGGTCAACTGAGAGACGCCAATGGCTGCCTAGGAGGCAGATCTTTTAACGCTGACTGGCATAGAAACTGACCAATCAGAATCAGATTGGCTGGCAGAGGAGGGAAGTTGGGGGCCATTAAGCTGGCAGGGGAAGGCAGTTGGAGGAGACCAGGCTGGCAAGGGTGGGCAGATGGGGGCAAGAGAGGGCAGTTGGGGGCAATCGAGCCAGCAGGGGAGCAGTTAGGTGTTATCAGGCCAGCAGTGGAGTGGTTAGGGGGTGATTAGACTGGCAGGCAGAAGTGGTAAGGGGCAATCAGGCAGGCAGGCAGGTGAGCAGTTAGGAGACAGCAGTCCCAGATTATGAGAGAAAGTATGACTGCTGGTTTAGCCCTGATTCCACAGGATGGGCTGAGGACACTCTCTGCTCCCTCCCAGTACAAGAATTTCATGCACTGGGCCTCTAGTATTTATCATAAGATTTTTAAGGGCCCTTACTATTACTGTTAATTTTACATAAGTGCTCAGATGCTTAAAATTGGAGCACTACAGAATAACAGAGCTAAAAGTAAAAACAGACACTAGTGATACAATTTTTTTTGTGTGTGGGGGGAGGTGTGCATAGTAAACAATGACAGACAGTATCTATATGCTTTTTTAAAAAATTATGTAGTTGATATCCCATTTTGTTTCAAATACAAAGAGAGACATAAAACTGTTTTCTCAAATATATCAATAAATAACACCTATTCCATTTTTGAAATTGTTGCCCAAAGAACTACAGGGAAAGATGAAAAGTATGAGGCAGGGATTTCTAACTTTTGGATCAATATGCAAAGAACTTAAAAAAATATTACTTTGGAGCCAAGATGGCGGCATAGGTAAACACCTACACTGCTGCCTCGCACAACAATTTCAAAACTACAACTAAAAGACAGAACAGACATCATCCAGAACCACAGGAAAGCTGGCTGAGTGGAAGTTCTACAGCTAGAAGGAAAGAGAGGGGCTCACAGAGACCCAGAGGAGCTGCAAAAAGCTGAGGTACGGAGACGCGCGGGCTGAGAGAGCGGGTGCCCGAGTACTTGGCTGGCTTTCTCTGGTGGGAGGGAAACGGAGACTCCCAACGGCATTGAACCCCTTATCCTACGACACTAAACCCCAGACCCGGCTGAAACTCAGACAGGGGGAGTTTGGACTGTGAAAAGGGAGAAGTGCCCGGAAATTTGGGGGAGTCACGGGGATAGGAGGTCTGATCATGGTCGCACGCGTGCGCACACACACGGCGCCGCACGGAGGACAGATTGCTGATTATGCTGTTGGCTTTTGCGACTGGGCGGGAGACAGACCCTCCCAACTGTGCCACTTCTGAGTTCACTGGGCCCGTTTCGGGCAAAACCCTGGAAATCTAGACTCGTGTGGCCCTGGTGTGCAGGGGAGCTGGGGAGCTGGGAAGGCAGTGGTCTAGAGGCACTGCGGGCGCGCGCGCACAAGGACCGCTCCAGCGATTACCCAGTCACGTGAGACTTGGGGGGCGTGGAGGGCAGGGCCGACTGGAAGGCAAGGCGGTCCCTTAAGTCCTGAGACTCCACCCATCCCAAGCTCAACAGAGGCTTCTGTGGTTTTGCAAGTACAGAAGTTTCCCCAACATAGTAAAAATGCCAAGACAAGGGAAGGGATCAAAAACAAAAGCAATGGAGGAAAAAAAACAACTGGATATAGAGTTCAAAACCACACTTATAAGGTTTTTCAAGAATATGCTAGAAAAGATGGATAAATTTAGCGAGAGCCAAGAGGAGATGCAAAAAAGCCTACTAGAGATCCAAAAGAGCCAACTAGAGATGCTAGAGATGATGCATCAATTTAGCGAGCCCCAAGAGGAGATGAAAAAGGACCAACTAGAGACACTGACTGAAATAAAAAATATACAGAGTCCTAACAGCAGACTAGAGAAAGGCAAGAATCAAGTCAAAAATTTGAAATATAAAGAAACAGAAAACACTCAACTGGAAAAGCAAGAAGGGAAAAGAATCCAAAAATGTGAATACAATGTAAGGAGACTCTGGGACAGCTTCAAGCGTACCAACATCAGAATTGTGGGGGTGCCAGAGGAAGAGAGAGAGCAAGATACTGAAAACCTATTTAAAGAAATAATGACTGAAAACTTCCCACATCTGGTAATAGACTTACAAGTCCAGGAAGCACACAGAACCCCACATAAAAGGAATCCAAAGAGGAACACACCAAGACACATCATAATTAAAATACCAAGAGCAAAAGACAAAGGGAGAATATTAAAAGCAACAAGAGAAAAACAGTTCATTACCTACAAGGGAGCACCCATACGACTGTCAGCTGATTTCTCAATAGAAACTATGCAGGCCAGATGGGAGTGGCAAGAAATATTCAATGTGATGAATAGCAAGAACCTACAACCAAGAATACTCTATCCAGCAAAGCTGTCATTCAGAATTGAAGGGCAGATAAAGAGCTTCACAGATAAGAAAAAGCTAAAGGAGTTCATCAACTCCAAACCAGTGTTATATGAAATGCTGAAGGGTACTCTTTTAGAAGAGGAAGAAGAAAGAGGTAAAAGCCAAAAAATTATGAACAAATACATGTCTATCAACAAGTGAATCTAAAAATTAAGTGAATTAAAAATTTGATCAACAGAATAAACTGGTGAATATAATAGAAACAGGAGCACAGAAAGGGAGTGGACTGTTAATTCTTAGGGGGAAAGGGGTGAAGGGTGTACAGGGAGATACTGGACAAAAATCATACACCTATGGATGAGATCAATGGGAGGGACCTAAGGGCAGAGGGAGGGAGGGGTGGGAGCTGGGTGGAGGGGTGCTATGGAGGGGAAAAAAGAGAAACAAATGTAATAATCTGAATAATAAAGATTTAATAAAAAAAAATATTACTTTGGACCTCAGAACAAGAAAAAAAAAAACCTGAAGAAATTTAACAACTCTTCTTAGATCCATCAGAGAAGTAGTGTCACTTGAGGTAAACTGAACACTAGAAAGACACAAAAATGGATAATCACAGCTGGCTAAGAGCAGCTCATAGCTGGAGCCAGTACTGGTAGAAATTTTTAACTGTGATGGACAAATTGATAGAGCTCACTATGGACAAACTTCAATTAAAAAACTGTAGGGGTCCTGACCAGTTTGACTCGGTGGATGGAGTGCCAGCCTGCAGACTGAAGGGTCCTGGGTTCTATTACGGGCAAGGGCATGCACCTTGGTTGAGGGCACATTCCCAGTAGGGGGTGTGCAGGAGGCAGATTGATGTTTCTCTCTCATCGATATTTCTAACTCTCTATCCCTCTCTCTTCCTCTCTGTAAAAAAAAAAAATCAATAAAATATATTAAAAACAAACAAAAAACTCTAGGGTCCTGCTATAGACAGTTTGGCTCAGTGGACAGAATGCCAACATACAAACCAAAGGATTCTGGGTTCAATTCCAATCCAGCTCATTTACCTCAATTGCAGGTTCCTCACTGGCCTGGACCCAGTTGGAATGCGTGCAGGAGGCAACCAATCAAGTGTTTTTCTCACATCAATATTTCTAAGTCTTTCCCTCTCTCTTCCACTCTCACTAAAAATCTATGAAAAACTATCCTTGGGTGAGGATTAAAACAACAACAAAAAACTCTAGAGTCCCAATCTTAGTGGGGTCAACAAACTTCTATAAGTTTCACCCCCACCAGATTATCAGGGTGAAGAGGAGGGGAAAAAGTAGTCATTTTGAAATACATGTAGAGAATTCTGTTCTCATTAATAAAAGCATGTCCTTAAGAGACACTAATTTTGCCAAGCCTAAATGACATGTAGACACTCAATTTTAGTCCTCTCTAGTTTTCCATGTAGGGAAAGGAAAATACTCAACTTCAGCACCCTCTAACCTTCCTATTTCACCCAAGAAGGGGAAATAAATGCAGAGAAGCGCATATGAAGGTCTTAGCCTATGACACAGGATAATTAATGACAATCACAGAATTACAGAATGTTTCCATCTCCCTACCCCCATCTTACCACCACATTATCTGATCTCCTGTATAACAACTGCCTCAGCTGAAAGAACTGCCTTGGACTATCACTAAGAAGGAGTCTCTAGGAAAATCCAAATGCAACAAGGGAGATAAAAACAAGAAAATTTTAGCTCTTGACATTTATAGGTACAGCAAATAGTAAATAAAGCATAATTCTTCACCAGACAAAAACCTTATAATAAAGGCCAATTTACCCCAGTTCTTTTGATACATCATCTCCAGCTATCAACAAAAATGGTAAGAAAAACTGAAAGGTGAAAAACACAATCTGAAGCGATAAAGCATCAAGATCAGCTATAGCAAAAATTTTGGCATTATCAGAGTGGGAATTTAAAATAATTATGATCAATATGCCAAGGCTTCCGTGGACAACGTATGAACAGATGGATAAATGTAAGCAGAGATATAAACCCTCAGGAAGATTTGAGAGGAAATGCTAAATCAACAACCCAGTAACTTCTGATGGGCTTAGTAGAACAGACATGGGTTGAGAAAGAATCAGTGAGCTTGAAGATATGTTAACAGAAATTTCCCAAATTGTCAAGTGAAGAACAGAAAGAAAAAATAGCCAAGAACTCTAGGACAATTACAAAAAAAGTGTGACATAAACATAACAGGACACTGAAAAAGGGAGAAGTTACAGAATAAAGATTTAAAGTAATAGCACCACCCAGTTTGGCTCAGTGGATAGAGCATTGGTCTGTGGACTGAAGGGTCCCAGGTTTGATTCCAGTCGGGGGTGTGTACCTTGGTTGCGGGCACATCCCCTAGAGAGGGTGTGCAGGAGGAAGCTGATGGATGTTTCTCTCTCATCGATGTTTCTTGCTCTCTATCCCAATCTCTTTCTCTTTGTGAAAAAGTCAATAAAATATATATTAAAAAAAAAAAATTTAAAGTAATAATGGCTGAGAATTTCCCAAAATTAATGACAAGACACCAAAACAGACCCAGGAAGATCAGAGAAAACAAAGTAGGAAGAAAAAAAAAAAAGAATGTATATATAAAAACTACACTTTAACACATCATATTCACAGTGCAAAAAATCAAAGACAAAAATATGTAAAATTATTGGTGGTGTTAAGTTCAGCATTTCCTTGTTCTCTTTTGGAAATTCACCCAACAGCAACAAGGAAAGAATAAAATCCCAAACTCTGATAAAATTAGAAGACCCTCTAAGATCTGAACCACAACAGGTGAAAGGGATACATTATCAGTGAAAAATGATGAAAGGTATGTGAAAAAACAGGGTACAGTCACCCTGCTTACAGATCTCTGCCTGTGGTGAACACTTCCAATGTAAGAAACATCCTGAGGTGCACACCCTCAATCCCTGGTCTGCAAAAGCAAGAGCCTCCCTCAATTTGCAATAGTTCCAAATGTAGAGGTGCTGAGACTAAATAAGGAATCACAAAGATAAGAAATATGTGCAGGAAGTAAAGCAAAAGTAGTTAATGCTTGCTATGTATACACTGGGAGAGAAGGAAAGGCCAAAATAAGCTTGAGTCATAGGAGATATTCCTATAGCCTAGAACTTGATCCTAGCTCTAACATCACACATAAACCCTTTGCAAAAAACTTATCAAGAAAAAAAATTCATGTTTTACACAGCGGAGTAAGAAAAGGTACAGGATCACTTTCCATTTCTAGCAATGATAGAACAAGGACCAGATTTATTTACCTGCTGTAAACAACTAGAAAACCAGACACAATTCAGGGAACAATGGTTTCAGACACCGGAGAGATGGCCCGGGATTATATTCATTCAGAGGGGAAATAAGTGAAGTGAGTCTTAAAACTGACCAACCTTAACTTGCTGAATAGAAAAATGTCTTATCAAATAGTGTCTTCTTTTTTCCAAGGAAGAAATTAAAAAAGGACCTTATTTAAATTGGACTTCTATTAGGAAAATACTATCTAATAAAGAGAGAATATGCTAATTAACATCATGCCCTCATAAAGATTGCAACACCCAGAGCCAATAAGAAGAATATGCTGACTGCCACACCCTCAAAGATGGTGGTGTCCAGTCCCCTGAGTCCCGCCAGGGCACCTGCCTCTGGAGTTCCCCAGTTCTCTCAACCCCCAGCTGCCCAGGGCCAGCCTGAAGCCCAGGCAAGCCTCGGATGTTGGCTGCCCAGACACCCAGGGACACCCGAGGCTCAGGTAACCAGGGCTGGTCAAGGCTTGTGCTGTCAGCAGTGGCAGCAGCAGAGGTGTGATGGGAGTATCACCTTCCACTGCTCCAAGGGCTCCCAAACTGTGAGAGGAGTCAAGCCAGGCTGAGGGAACCCCCCTTCCAGTGGATTAATTTTCATGCATCGGGCCTCTAGTATGAATATAAAAGTTTACATATGTAGATTTATGTCCCACCTTATATCTGATGAACTTTACTCCTGTAGTATGATGCCTAAACCAGCAGTCGGACATCCCCCTCACAATCTAGGACTGCTGGTTCCTAATCACTCACTTGCTTGCCTGCCTGATTGCCCCTAACCGCTTCTGCCTGCCAGCCTGAACATGCCTAACTGCTCCTCTGCTGATCTGGTCGCCCCCAACTGATCTCCCCTACCAGCCTGGTCGCCCCTAACTGCCCTTCCCTGCGGGCCCAGTCGCCCCCAACTGCCCTCCCTCCTCTGCAGGCCCGGTCTCCTCCAACTGCCCTCCCCTGCTGGCCCGATCGCCCACAATTGCCCTCCCCTGATGGCCATCTTGTGACCACATGGGGGTGGCCATCTTGTGCAAGGGTGTGACGGTCAATTTGCGTATTACCTCTTTATTATGCAGGATAGCAAAACCATAGACAGCCCAAAAGAAACATTTATACTCATGATTTCTTTTAGGGTTGAAAAGAAAAAACATGAAATAATTACAATTATCCAAGTTATGACTTTACTATCCATTAAGTATTATTTTAAAGTAATAAACAAGTACCTGTTTTTTTCTAGATCGGTAATTCTTAGAAGTTTCTGGTTGATTGTTTAAAACATCCATTCTTTTTCTTTCAGTGGCGTGTCTGTTTCCCTCTGTCTTTCTTCTACCTAAAAGTAGAAAAAGAGACATCAAAAATTGTTTACATTAAAAGGAAATGAGGAATTGCATTTTAAAAGCTTACAATGAAATTCTTATTTTTTAGCCATTTTATTTTATACTATTTTTTAAATATATTTTTTTATTGATTTCTTACAGAGAGGAAGGGAAGGGGATAGAGAGTTAGAAATATTGATGAGAGAGAAACATCAATCAACTACCTCCTGCACACCCCCTACTGGGGATGTGCCCGCAACCAAGGTACATGCCCTTGACTGGAATCGAACCTGGAACCTTTCATTTCACAGGCTGATGCTCTATCCACTGAGCCAAACTCGTTTCGGCGTTAGCCATTTTAAAGGGAAATAATTCTTTGTGCTTAATTTCCCCCCCATTTGAATCTCGAAACAGCATTGTACAATGCAAGGATCAGTACTAGAAAATCAGACGGGGGGTGTTTTGAATCTTGATTATTTTGCATGCCTTTAAACAAGTCATCTCACCTCCCAGAGCCTGCTTTTTCATCATCTGTTAAATTTTCTTAGGGTAATATTTAATAAGTATTTGATACAATGTAGTATAACTCTTTCCTCATCCCTTCTTTCTTATTTATAGTTTAGTAAAACAAGAAATATATATGTAACTGAAAAGACATATAACTATAATTATTGTATGAAAATTTTTATACAGAAAACCTAAAAGAATCTAAAAATATAACTAAAAAAGATTTAGCAAGATGGTAGATAATAAACTATTATTTAATGGTTAGCTCAATAAACAAAACTAAATAGAACTTCTGTACATTAACAACAAACAGTTAAAATATTTAATTAAAACAACTGAAAGATAATATTTACAGTAACAAAAATGTAACATTCTTAGGGCTAAACCTAGCAAAAGTGATCAAGAGTTATATATAGTAACTTATAAAGCATTACTATGTATGTGTGTACACATATGTTATAAGAAAATATATAAGAATCTAAATATAGAAATACACCTTTTGTTCATGCACAGGAAGATTTCATATAATTGTGTCAATTCTCCCCAAAATTATCTATTGATACAATGCAATCTCAAATTAAAATTGTAACAGGCTTCTTTGTAGAATTTAAGATTATTCTAAAATTATGTGTGTTTGGAGAGGTAGTTCACCATGGGCCCTGAGCATTCCTACAGTTCTTGCTGAGTGTACAAGGCTTATTTATTTCCTGATACCAAGCAGTTTCTGTAGCTAGTCAGATAGGCACCTAAGTAGGTCAAGGGAACCAAATTATTTTAGTTCAGAATTATAATTCCTAGGCATTTTGTAGCAATAGATGTAAAAAAAAACACTGAAATTTAACCAACATGAAGCAAACATTTCTTTGACTTTAACTTTACCATCTTTAAAATGAGGATGATATCTTTGGGTGTAAATGTTTTTGACTTGCAGTATACAGATAGTAGCTAATAGTGACCATGAAAACAGCCATCAACTATGAATATATTTATTCAATTAATATTTATTGTAGGCCTACTATGTACCTGGCATCAAATTGGTACATCTATTATTTTTATATTGTTTAGTGTATTTAGGTTTGGATAAATAAGGTTTTTTAAAAGTTCCCACCCCCGGGGATATTTTTTCCATTGACTTTTAGAGACAGTAGGAGGGAGGGTGGAAAGGAAGAGATGGTGGGAGAGGGAGAAGGAGGAGAAGGAGAGGGAGAGAGGGAGAGAGATTGGGGGGGGCGGGGAGAAAAGGAGAAGAGAGAGGGAGGGAGAGAAAGAGAGAAAGAAACATCAACATGAGAGAAACATATTAACTGCTTGCCTCCGGCAGATGCCCTGGTCAGGGCACAGGGATGAACCAACAATTCAGGACAAACTTGGGATCCTTTTGTCCATTGGCCAATGGTCTAACCACTGGGCAACCCACCAGGGCCAATAAGGTTTTAAAATCCTTGCATTAGTACAGTATCTAGAACATAGTGTCAGTTCAATAAACATTGATTAAATGCCTACATACTAAGAAGGAACATACAATCAAATTATAATTAAAAATAACTATGGATTGTTTTTAAGATTTATTTTTTTGGTATTGTTACTAGGTTTTTTTTTCTTTTTAAAACATATTTTATTGATTTTTTTAGAGAGGAAGGGAAAGAGTTAGAAACATCAATCAGCCGCCCCCTGCACACCCTCCACTGGGGATGTGCCTGCAACCAAGGTACATGCCCTTGACCAGAATCGAACCTAGGACCTTTCAGTCTGCAGGCTGATGCTCTATCCACTGAGCTAAACTGGTCTCGGCATTGTTACTAGTTTCTTAAGTCAGTCCAGCCATGTCTTTAATAAGGATAAATTCTGAATGCAATGAAGATAGTTAATTTTCATACTCATGGATTCTGTATTTGAAAATCCACCTACTTATTAAAATTTGTAACCATTAAGTCAATATTCATAGTGCTTTCATGGTCATTGGTGGACATGTGCAAAAAATCTGAGTTACCTGAGGTGCACATTTCCATTTGAAGTTAAAGAAGGTGAAGCTCTGCCTTCTTATTTTAGCTCTTAAGCTATAAATAACTGCCCTTAATGATGGTCTATTTAGTGCAACATTTTGTGATATCTGCTGGTAACTTCGTTGGTAATTTTAAAACGCCTAAATGTATGGTGGAAAAGCTATCTAGTATTCCTAAATGCAAGAAGTGCTCCTTACAGAAAGAATACGATAGATATGCTTCATTCAGGCATGAAGTTACAGTGCTGTTTGCCGTGAGTTCAATGTTAATGAATATATACAACATATATTGAATAAGATGTCTTTAAACAGAAACACATAAAAAAAGTTATGTACTGATTAGTTGACAAAAATGTAACCAAAGACTTCAAGGAACCTATCCCACTCTCTCTTGTAATTTCATTATTCACTAATTCAGTGTTCATGGAGACTTTAAAGGACACAACTATGATTAACAAGGATCAATTGTATTTATGTTTCAGATAAATAATTATTCCAAGCTGCTAAATAAAGTTACAGTAGAAAAGCAGTGTACACATTATTAGCAAAAGTACTCGGCAGCCAGAGTAGCTAACTTTCTAACCACTATCTAATAACTGACTCTGTGGAGTCATGACATTTAATCTCGTGCTTCAATGGTCTAAAGTTTGTGTGCGCACTATGGTGATGAGGTAAAGGGTTGGCTCACTTTCAAGAACACATCAATTTTCCACTTCTAAAACTGTAATAAGAGTACTCACTTATAAGAGCTTCTGCTGTTTCTTTTTCATTAAAATCTTGTGATTGGCGTCCATATTGTGACTTAGATACAAAGAGATTCCTGTGAGACCTAAATGAAACATCAAAGCTTGTGATTGGTTTCACAAAAAGTATTATTTTTTCTCGGTCATTTTTCTAGTTTGGCCAGTTCCCTTTGATTGTCTCCTTGCTTAGTGTCCCACCTTAACCTATGGTCTCTTAAGATTTTTTATTATCAGACTCGCCTTTCTCTCATCACTTATTTTCTCTATCTCATCTACTCAGAATGGAGATTCTTTTGGCCTTCAACTAGAGAGATCAAGAAAAAAAAAAATTCTCAGACCATAAAGCATTAACTTTCATTCTTTGCTATGGCTTATAAGTTCATTTCCCCAAAGAGAAATTCCAAAATTCCTTTACACATGATGGCAGGTATCACTTGACTGTCTTTATAGCTTCCGAAAAGGACTTTTGTGAAAGGTCAGCTGTTTGAAAATACAGGATATGGCAGAATTTTTTGAGAACTCTGCAAAATTAGTATTATTCCAATTTTACAAAGATGCAAACTATGATGAAAAAAGTATTTCACTTACCAAGCTTACACAGCTTTTTTATCACCACCTAAAACCTCTCCTTTCACCCCTGTAAGTGCTCTATGTAACCTGCTAATCCTTTCCCTCCCTCCCAAAACTTATTCCTGTGCTCTCTGGAATGCCATTCCAGCCTCTTCACCTGTTACCCCACCTCTTTGCCTTCTTTAACATGTAGCTCTCCCTTAGGGACAATTCTTTCTCTCCTTTGTGGACTTCACAAGTAGAGAGTTAATTTTCTATCTTCCATGAACCTCAGGGTCCCAGAGGTGGATCTCTCTACTTTTCATTTCCTAATGAGTACCACTTTCAGGATCCTGCTTCCACAGAGACCCTTGCCAGTGAGGATTTGTGCCACTGTGATGCACCACCATCTACTATTCTTCAGTAAACCACTATCCTTCCAAGCACTTCACATCATTCAAAACTCTATCCCTAACTGTTGCTATTATCATGAGTTATTTCAGTGTTCCTGTAGGTAACACATATAGCATTCTGGTCTCTCAATTTCTCACTCCCAATGAGCTCCTCTTCACCAGATCAGCCATTCCCAACACAATTTCAGTCAACATCCCAACTTTTCTCTCTCTGCAATTATTTTTATTTTATTTTAATAAATCTTTATTGTTCAGATTACAGTTGTTCCTTTTTTCTCCCCATAGCTCCCCTCCACCTGGCTCCCACCCCACCCTCTGTCCTTACCTCCCCCCGCATTGTCTTCATCCATAGGTGTATGATTTTTGTCTAGTCTCCTCCTGCACCCCCCCTTCACCTATTTCCCCTTGAGAATTGTCAGTCCGCCCCCTTTCTATGCCCCTAATTCTAATGTACTCACTAGTTTATTGTTCATCAGATTTTCAATTCACTTGATTTTTAGATTCACTTGTTGATATATGTATTGTTCATAATTTTTACCTTTATCGTTTTCTTCTTCCTCCTCTTCTTAAAGAGTATCTTTCAGCATTTCATATAATACTGGTTGGTGTTGAACTCCTTTAGTTTTTTCTTATCTGTGAAGCTCTTTATCTGACCTTCAATTCTGAATGATAGCTTTACTGGGTAATCTTGGTTGTAGGTTCTTGCTATTCATCACTTTGAATATTTCTTGCCACTCCCATCTGGCCTGCATAGTTTCTGTTGAGAAATCAGCTGACAATCATATGGGTTCTCCCTTGTAGGTAATTAACTATTTTTCTCTTGCTGCTTTTAACATTCTTTGTCTTTTGCTCTTGGTATTTTGTGTGTCTTGATGTGATCCTCTTTGGATTCCTTTTGTTTGGGGTTCTGTGTGCTTCCTGGCCTTATAAGTCTATTTCTTTCACCAGGTGGGAGAAGTTTTCTGTCATTACTTCTTCAAATAGGTTTTCAGTACTTGCTATCTCCCTTCTGCTGGCACCCCCATCATTCTGAGGTTGGTACCCTTGAAGTTGTCCCAGAGGCTCCTTACACAATCTTCATTTTTAAAAAATATATATTTTATTGATTTTTTACAGAGAGGAAGGGAGAGAGATAGAAAGTCAGAAAAATTGATGAGAAACATCGATCAGCTGCCTCCTGCACACCCCCTACTGGAGTTGTGCCCACAAGCAAGGTACATGCCCGACTGGAATCAAATCTGGGACCTTTCAGTCCGCAGGCCTACGCTCTATCCACTGAGTCAAACCAGTATCAGCCACATTTTTTTAATTCTTTTTTCTTTTTGTTTTTCCGGTTGTTTGTATGCTTTTTTGTATTCAAATCTTTGACTTGATTCTTACATTCCTCTGGTCTGCTGTAAGGTTTCTGTATAATATTTTTTATTTTAGTAAGTGTATGTTTAATTTCTAGTTGGTCCTTTTTCATCTCCTCTTGGGTCTCACTAAATTTATCCATTTTTTTCCTAGGAAATTCTTAAATAACCTTATAACCATGGTTTTGAACTCTATATCCAGTCATTTGTTTTCCTCCAGTTCTGTTTGTGACCTGTTCTTTTGTCTCCGCATATTTCAATGTTTCCCTGAGTTGGTAGAGTAGCTTTGTGTGCTAGGTGTCCTATGTAGCTCTGCCTCCCCAGTTACCTGAGGTAGGCACTCTTGGTGCACCCCTTTGTGAACTTTGTGTACAGTCTTGTTGTAGTTTTTTTTTTTCTTTAAATATATTTTATTGATTTTTTACAGAGAGGAAGGGAGAGGGATAGGAAGTTAGAAACATCGATGAGAGAGAGACATCGATCAGCCGCCTCCTGCACAGGGGATGTGCCTGCAACACAGGGGATGTGCTTACAGGGGATGTGCCTGCAACCAGGATACATGCCCTTGACTAGAATCGAACCTGGGACCTTTTAGTCCACAGGCTGACGCTCTCTCCACTGAGCCAAACCGGTTTCAGCTGTAGTTAATTCTTGATTATTGTTGTTGGTATCACTGGGGGGAATTGACCTCCAAGCCAATTGATTGTGAGGATCAGCTATGTCTGCGCATGAGCACTTGTCTCCAGACCTCTGCCTTTCTGGTTCCCCCGAGTTTCCGTATGACTTTTGAGTCCCCAGGGTCTCACCCGAAACTGGGGTTCAATGCAGTTGGACCTTGAATTTCAGTGCTGTTGGGAGGTTCTGTTTTCCTCCCACTAGAGAAAGCCAGTGGCACAATCAGCAGTCAGCATTCTGTGTACGCACTTTTGCGCACCCCCAGACCTCTGTCTTTTGCGGCTCCTCTAAGTTTCCATTTACTCCTTCCTTTTCACAATAGTCCAGATGCCCCCGTATGAGTCTTGCCTGGAACTGGGGTTTAGTGCAGGCAGAAGTGGGGTTCAATGCAGTCGGGATTTTTCTGTCTCCCTCCCACTAGAGGAAGCCAGCCAGACCCTCCTCCGCCCGTCCTCTCCACAAGCGTGTCTCCGTACCTCAGCTTTTTATAGCTCCTCTGAGTCTTCTTGAGCCCCTCTCTTTACTTCTAGTTGTAGAATTTTCACTCAGCCAGCTTTCCTGTGGTTTCTGGATGATGTCCGTTCTATCTTTTAGTTGTAGTTTTAAAATTGTTGTGCGAGGCAGCAGCTTAGGTATTCACCTATGCTGCCATCTTGGTTTCTCCCTCTCTGAAATTATCGATGCAAACTTTCTGGACATGTGACATTGTCTATCACAGCATTTCTAGTAGGTTACATACAGTTTTTCAAGTAATTTCATAAAATTGGAATTTGAGCCCTGGCTGATGTGACTCAGTTGGTTGTTATCCTATGCACCAAAAGATCACAGTTCATCTGTCTGGGTGCATACAGGAGGCAACTAATCGATGTTTCTGTCTGTCTCTGTCCCTCCTCTAAAATCAATAAAAGCATGCTTAAAAAAAAAAATCAGAACTTGGGATAGTCATCAGAAATTAACTTCCATCCCTCTCTTGCTGCAACATCATATTCTTATTTCTGTGGTAGAGGAAGAGTTTGCTAAACACCTGCTTTCAGTTCAAGTACTCCCTATGCATGCATTCCAATAATGGCGTTGTAGAAACAATGTGAAACACCTGGGTTCCAGAGGCGGATCTCTATAGTTTAGAGTATCAGGACATGTCAGAGTCTTGAATATCTGCTGATGTAAGTAGGAACAGGCAATATTTTTTAAATAATACCATTTTCATGGCAGTTATGACCTGTCTAGGTTCTGCATGAATTCCTAAAAAGATTTTAAAAACAGAGAATATGTCTATTTACCTTACCTCATTAAAGATATTGTATCCCGTGAGGATTCAGTTATTGCAGATGGTTTGTTACTAACACTGAAAAGAAGAAAATAATTATAAAAATGCAATAAAAATAAACATATCATAAGAACAGTCCTTTCTACCCTGGCTAGGTAGCTCAGCTGGTTAGAGCACTGTCTTGATATGCCAAGGTTGTGGGTTCCATTCCTGGTCAGAGCACATATAAGTATCAACAAATGAATGCATAAATAAGTGGAATAACAAATTAGCATTTCTTTCTGTCTTAAAACAACAACAACAACAAAAAACAGAATAAGTACTTTTCATGCAGTCAATTTATTAAAAATGTCAGTGCAGCCCTAACCAGGGATAGAGCGTCGGCCTGCAGACTGAAGGATCCCAGGTTCAATTCTGGTTAAGGGCATATACCTTGGTTGCAGGCACAGCCCCAGTAGAGGGTGTGCAGGAGGCAGCTGATGGATGTTTCTCTCTCATCAATGTTTCTAACTCTCTAGGCTTCTCCCTCCCTCTCTGTAAAAATCAATAAAATATATTTTAAAAAAATTCAGAGCATAGGACCATCTTTGTGAAAGAAATCCTGGTAACACTGGGATATATATTTCATTACAACATGGCTAATTTTTGCCACCAGTCTCTAACTGAACTTTATTTATTTTATTCTCTGGTTAGTCGTCACCCAAGGATATTTTTTCCCATTGACTTTTTATAGAAAATGGAAGGGAAGTGGAAGGGAAGGGAGGGGTGGGAGGGGAAAAGAGAGCAAAACATTGATGTGAGAGAGACACATCACTTGGTTGCCTCCCACACGTGCCTTGACCAGGATGGGGATTAACCCAGCAACCCAGGTACATGCACTTGATCAGAAATCAAACTCAGCACCCTTTGGTGTGTGGGCCGCCACTCTAACCACTGTGAAACACTGGCCAGGGCTAACTGATGTTTTTTTACAAATCCTTCCCTTTTGTGATAGTTAAAATTAGCTCCCACAACACAATACCACCATCTATATCACCACGGCTTCACAGCAACTATTCTCTCCTGAAAGAACACTTTCTCTTCCATCCACCTGTAAAAATCTTAACCACCCTCTAAGGCTCTTCTCAGTGCTCACACATCCTTGAAGCTGTCATGTAGTCTTTCAGTGTGTAAGTCGATCTATACACTAATAAATTAGATAATGTCTGTGTTTCACATCTATAATTCTGATGGCCTCAAATATTATATAAGCTTTAGCAGAGCACAATATTTCATCTAGTACTGATAACATAAGGGCTTCACTTTTTCTAGCATTTATATGACCTTACAGTCCAACTCAAATTCTATTTGCTTCCAAGATAGGTTTGTTAATTGCTTGATTCTTGATCTCGACTTTGTGTCTAGTTTTGATTTTGCTCCCCATGTCTAGTGCACTGCAAGTTCTAATGTATACCTGGTAATGAACTAGGTCCCATGGATACAAAGCTAATTAAGAACCTCTAAAGAATTCTCAATCTAGTAATTCAGACAGGTGAACAAATATGTTACTGTCCAAGGTAAGTCCTGCAACACAGGTGTGACTCAGTGCTATGGGAACATAGACGTGACAACTCTGATCAGAAAGTACGAGACTTCTTGTAGGTGATGTTTGAGTTAGACCTTGAATGGCAAGTAAGACCTTGCCTTGAAGAGAACAGAAAGAAGAAAATTTAAAATTGAAGAGCCCTGGCTGGTGTGGCTCAGTTGGAGCATCATTCCATGCATGGAGAGGTTGCTGGCTTGATTTCTGGACAGGGCACAAGAGTGGGTTGTGGGCTCCATTACCAATAAGGGGTATGCAGGAGTCAATTGATGTTTCTCTCTCTCCGTAAAATAAATAAAACCATACTTAAAAAAATTTAAAAACACAAAAATGGCACTAGCTGGTTTGGCTCAATGGACAGAGCATGGGCCTGTGAACTGAAGGCTCCCAGGTTTGATTCTGGTTAAGGGCAGATGTCTGGGTTTCAGGCTCTACTCCATTATGGGGTGTATAGGGGCAGCCAACCCATGATTCTCTTTCATTATTAATGTTTCAATCTCTCTCCTTCTCCCTTCCTCTCTCTGAAATCAATTTAAAAAACAAACAAAAAACATTTCTTGCTGCCCTAGCTAGTTTGGCTCAGTGGATAAAGCATTGGCCTGTGGACTGGTCCTGGGTTCAATTCCAGTAAAGGGCACCTACCTGTTTGCAGGCTCCACACCCGCCCAGACCCTGGTTGGGGCTCTTGCAGGAGGCAACCAATCAATGTGTTTCTCTCACATGAATATTTCTGTCTTTCCCTCTCTCTTCCCTCAATGGAAAAAAATAAATGAAAAATATCCTGAAGTGGGGATTAAAAACAAAACAAAACAGCCACAAAAACTGAATCAAGGATCAAGGCATGAAACAGCCTGTAATATTTCAAGATGAGGGAGAAGTTCTGGTTGCTAGAACTTCTGGCCCATGTATGTGGACAGGGAGGGGAAAATATTATCTATGGAAAAAAAAAAGAAAAACAAAACCAGAAAGGGGCTATATAAGGCCCTGTAAGCCATGTCAATAAATTATAACTCACCTAGTAAGAAGCAGAAAGCCAATAGAGGTTATTGTGAGGTCATTTAGACAGACTTCCTTTCATGGGAAGCTAAATTTGGAAGTCATGCCAAGGATAGATTTGTGTGGTACAAAGCTAAGTAAAAATCTAGAATATATCCCTTTCCCTCAGAAGGGAATATGTATATATGTATATATGGTATATATGTATGTATGTATATATGCCTAAGTGACTGTCCGACCAGTACCTATAACATGCACTGACCACCAGGGGGCAGATGCTCAACACACTGGCATGGAAACATGGAACAGAATGATCAATCTCGGAGGGAAGGGGATAAGGTGGGAAGAGATTAACCCAAGATCTTATATGCATACTAGAGGCCCAGTACATGAAATTCGTGCACTCAGGGGAGGACGGTCACTCAGCCCAGCCTGCGCTCTCTCTCAGTCTGGGAGCCCTTGGGCGATATCCAACTGACAGCTTAGGCCTACCCTCCCACCATCAGTCGGACATCCTTAGTGCTGCTATGGAGACAGGAGAGGCTCCTGCCATGGCCGCTGCGCTCACCAGCAGTGAGCCCAGCTTCTGTCTAAGTGACACTCCTATAGAAGCACAATGACAATTAGGGGGCAGCTCCTGCATTGAGCATCTGCCCCTGGTGGTCAGTGCATGTTATAGCAACCAGTTGTTCCACTGTTATGTTGATTTGCATATTAGCCTTTTATTATATAGAACTAGAGGCCCGGTATAGGATCCTGGCCTGGCCTATGGGGATTGGGCCAAAACTGGCAGTCTGACATCCCCAAGGGGTCCCGGATTGCAAGAAGGTGTAAGCCTGGCTTAGAGACTTCACCGGTACACAAATCCGTGCACTGAGCTTCTAGTAAATTATAAGAAAGAATGGGTTAGAGAAATATTTCTGAGAAGGGATTCCTAACACGTGGGGAGGTAAATGGATATGTGAAATGAGGAAGTCAGGTTACAGAGAGCAGATGAGAAATCAACAGTTCTGTTTTACACACTGATTTACTTTGTGTCTAGACATTTGAAACAAGTAGATGGTACTATATAAGGAAGATACATAGGATAGGTATTCATTATCTACCAGAATCATGGTAAATATTTTAAGCAGTATTACATTGGGTAGGAAGGCTGGGCCACAAGAATGTATTAGATATTAGTTATTATTAAATTTTAATTTCCTAAACAAAATACAATATTGAGCCAATAAAAATAAAATCTGGTGCTGGCCAGTGTGGCCCAGTGGACAGGACAGTCCATGCACTGAAAGTTCTTGGGTTTGATTCCCTGTCAAGGGCACATACCTGGGCTGCAGGTTCAATCCCTGGCCCTAGTGGGGGTACATGTAGGAGGCAAGAAATTAATGTTTCTCTTACTTTGATCTTTGACTTTCTCTCTCCTTCCCCTACCCCCACACCAATGGAAAAGATATCCTTTGGTTAGAATTAACAACAACAACAACAACAACAACAAATAAAATGGGCAAATAAAAAAAAATTTTTTTTTTTAAATAAAATCTATACTCCTCAGAATGAGTCTTTGAAAAAAAGTAATTCAATAAGAACTTACTAACTGCTGACCTGCCTGCCTGATCACCCCCAACTGCCCACCATGCTGGCTTGGTCACCCCAACGCCCCACCACCAGCCTGGCTGCCCTTACTGTCCTCCTCTGCCCACCTGGTTGCCCCTCATTGACCCCCACCCCTACTGGCTTGGTCACTCTCAACTGCCCCCCTGCTGGTATGGTCGCCCTATTCAGCCTGCTGCTCAGTCATTTGGTTGGCCCATGGAGCCCATTGCTCAGTCATTTGGTTGTCCCCCAATAACTCGCCTGCCAGCCTGGTCACCCCACACAGCCTGTTTAGTCATCCATTCAATTGTTTCAGTTGCAACAGTTGCTTAGGCTTACACACACACACACACACACACACACACACACACACACACACTCTAGAGGCCCAGTGCACGAAATCTGTGCACGGAGGGGGGGCGGGTAGAGGGTGGGTGTCCTTCAGCCCAGCCTGATCCCTCTCCAATCTGAAACCCCTTGAGGAATGAATCGGGCCTAAACGGGCAGTTGGATATCCCTCTCACAATCCCCAACTGCTGGCTCCCAACTGCTCACCTGCCTGCCTTCCTGACTGCCCCTAACCACTTCTGTCTTCCAGCCTGATCACTCCCTAACCACTCCCCTGCCAGCCTGATTGATGCCTAACTGCTCCCTAGCCAGCCTGTTTGCCCCTAACTGCTCTCCCCTGTGGGCCTGATTCTTCCCAACTGCCGTCCCTTGCAGACCTGGTCCCTACCAGCTGCCCTCCTATGCTGGCCATCTTGTGTCCACAGGGGGGCAGTAATCTTGTGTGTTGGAGCGATGGTCAATCAGCATATTACTTTTATTAGATACGATAGAGGCCTGCTGCACGGGTGGGGTCCAGGTGGTTTGACCTGAAGGGTGTCCTGGATCAACGTGGGTGTTCCCTTGGGGAGTGGGGTAGCCTGAGGTGGTTTACAGGCCAGCCATGCCCCGGGGAAACCCAAGCGAGGCCCTGGTATCTGGCATTTATTTATCTTCTACAATTGCAACTTTGTAACCTGGAGCTGAGCCAAGCCTACTGCTGGCACAGCCATTGATACTTTGTTGCCTTAAGTGGAGGCCTCCACTAGCCAGGGAGTATGGAAAGCTTAGCTTCCTCAATAGCCCAGGGGCAACCCACGCCTCCCTCCTGCTCTCTGTGGCTATAGCCATCCTGGTTGGGTTAATTTGCATACTCACTCCAATTGGCTGGTGGGTACAGCAGAGTAATGGTCAATTTGCACATTGCTCTTTTATTAGATAAGACTAGAGGCCCGGTACACAAAATTCGTTCTTGGGGGTGTATGTCTCTCAGCCCAGCCTGCACCCTCTCTAATCTGGGACCCCTCGAGGGATATGACTACCCGTTTAGGCCCGATCACGGTAGGATCGAGCCCTAATGGGCAATCAGACATCCCTCTCCAATCCAGGATTGCTGGCTCCCAACTGCTTGCCTAACTGCTGTCCCCCGCAGGCCTGGTCACCCCTAACTGCTGTCCCCTGCAGGCTTGATTGCCCTCAACTGCCCTCCCTTGCAGGCCTGGTCCCTCTCAACTGCCCTCCGCTGCTGGCCATCTTGTGTCCACAGGGGGCAGAAATCTTGTGTGTTGGAGTGATGGTCAATTTGCATATTCCTCTTTTATTAGATAGGATAGAGGAATGGTGCATGGGTGGTTTGCCCTGAAGGATGTCCCAGATCAGGGTGGATATTCCCTTGAGGCGTGGAGCAGCCTGGGTAAGGGGCCTGTGGTGGTTTGCTGGGATTCATTTATCTTCTACAATTGAAACTTTGTAGCCTTGACCAGAGGCCAGGGCCAGCCAAAGTGGGTGGGAAGCTTGGCTTCCTCCATTGCTGGGAAAATCCAAGCCTCCTGCTCACTTCGTGGCTGCAGGTACCTTGATTGGGTTAATTTGCATACTTGCTCCTGGTTGTCTGGTAGGTGTGACATGTGGGTGTAGCGGAGGTATGGTTAATTTGCATGTTTCTCTTTTATATTACTGACAAGTTTAGCAGCTAAAACCATAGCAAATGTGAAATCAAATGTGTAAGTCACCCTTACAAACTCCTAAAGAAATAATTCTGGAGAATTATTTCTGAACTCTTGTCTCTCAATATATATGACTAACCAGTGTTTCCTTCGGCACTGGAGCAAATTACTTTCTTTAGTGGAGCAGCAGACGAATCAGGCTAGCTTACCCTTAGAGAAGATGTATGAGCAATGTTTTAAATAGAATAACCCTCAGTGCAGTCAAACAGTCAAATAATAGGACAAGCGGGATCTGAGAACTAAGGGGCACAGATGATTCAGGTTTCCAACCTCAACACTGTTCCAGAGCACATGTCCCTGAGAATGGTAAGTGGGATTACATTTAAACTGTGTATTTCCTCATTCTCTATTTTTGTTTGGCATATATAACAGAATTTTGCATAAACCATGAAATAATTCTACATACACCTAATCAACAAACATTAATCATCAGCAAGACAATATATCCATGGCTCAATAATTAATAACTATAGGCCCAGTGCACGAAATTCATGCATGGGGGATGGGGGATATGTCCCTCAGCCCAGCCTGCATCCTCTCCAAACTGGGATTTCTCTCACAATCCAAGACTGCTGATTCCCAACTGCTTGCCTACCTGCCTGCCTAATTGCCCCTAACCGCTTCTGTCTGCCAGTCTGATTACCCCCTAACCACTCCCCTGCCAGCCTGATCAATGCCTAACTGCTCTCATCGGCCCAACTGCCCCTAACTGCCCTCCCCTGCTGGCCCAGTCACCCCTAACTGCCCTTCCCTGTAGGCCTGGTCACCCCCAACTGTCCTCCCCTGAAGGACTGGTAACCCTTAACTGTTCTCCCTTGCAGGCCTGGTCACCCCTAACTACCCTCCCTATCGGCCTGGTCCCTCCCAACTGACCTCCCCTGCAGGCCTGGGTCCCAACCCTCAACTGTCCTTCCCTGTAGGCCTGGTCCATCCCTTCTGCCCTCCCATGCTGGTCTGATCGCCCACAACTGCCCTCTCCCGCCGGCCATCTTGTGTTAGAGTGGTGGTCAATTTGCATATTACTTTTATTATCTAGAATGGCTCACTAGTATCACTCTTATAAAAAAGTCTGCATCATAAGACAAAAAATATGTAAATGGATTTACAAACCTTTTGCATATTTCCAAATTAGCTTGAGTTTCCACGTCAACATCATTACCATCAGGCTTTTCTTGAGAAATTGTTCTCGCTCTTTTACTTTCTACTACTTTTGCTGCTGCCTTAAAAAAAGGGTTGGGGAAAGAAAGGAATGCATTAAGCCATTTTAAACAAAGAGCATTAAATTAAAGCTTCTAATTCTTTGACAGTCATAACCAAAATATCTATTCAGAAGCAAATCAAGGGCACTATGCTGAAGCTGTCACATCATGAACAGCTACTTTAGCTATCTACTGATTTTATAAGCATTGTTCAGGTCTTTCCTTATAGATATGTTATATCTACAATACTCTCCTAAAAATTTTAAGATAAAAATAGTTATTTTAGCCGAGACAGGTTTGGCTCAGTGGATAGAGCATCGGCTTGCGGACTGAAGGGTCCCAGATTCGATTCCGGTTGGGGGCATGTACCTTGCTTTTGGGCACATCTCCACAGTGGGGTGTGCAGGAGGCGGCTGATCGGTGTCTCTCTCTCATCGATGTTTCTGACTATCTCTCTCCTTCCTCTCTGTAAAAAATCAATAAAATATATTTAAAAAAATAGTTAATTTCCAAAAATATGCAAAAACTTTCAGTAAAATTGAAACCAAGTATTTTCACTTATTTCTTTACCCATTCTAAGTTTCCCTTTCAACTTTTTATTTTGAAAAATTCCAACTCTTATTTTGAAAAGTTGTAAAAATACTACAAAAATCTCCAAGAAACCCTTTACATTCACTAATTATAACATTTTGCCACATTCTTTCACAAAAAAAATCACTGAACAAAATTCTGATTTGCTTTTAAAGATTTCTATTTCAAGTATTCTTTATAATATCAATTTCTCCTAAGTCTACCAGTCTTTCTGAATATATGCATACCTTCATTAGAAAAGTTGATGATTTTTCATCAAGCACATAATTCACAAAACTCTTAATTTTTTCCATCATATGGCTGTAGCTGAAGTGTTGGAAAAAAGAATGAAATGCATCTTTCTGAGAGATTACCATAAGCAATTTTCTTTGTAAAGACTAGAGAAAAGAAAAAAAACATTAACCCATAAATCAAATAAGATACTAGAAATTTTGTCATAAATTAAAAAGATCACTTTGTAAATATAAACTGAAAGACCTATAATTAAGAGTTTAAGACTCTCATGTTTTAAATCGCCCAATTTATTTTTTCTGAATTAAAAAAAACCCTTATATTTCACACACATACCAAAAAACTTTAAAAAGACCACAAACTGAATGTCCTTTACCAAATTTAAGAACACATCATCTGTCCAATCACAGTCCTTGTTTATAAGTAAGGGCAGGGAACCCAATAAATGTATCAGGCTTTCTGCTGCAATCTGGAGTGTTATACCCCAGGAACAGAAGCAAATTAGACGTAGACTGAGCCATACTAAAACTATAACTGACCCTCAACTTGGCTTAGTTCCTCAATGGATTAAAGTGATCACCCCACAACTCTAAATTTGTACCAGTATATGAAAAGATGCTCACCTGCATTAGTCATCAGGGAAACAAATTAAAACTCAGCATAGCCCTAGCCCAGTGGTCGGCAAACTCATTAGTCAACAGAGCCAAATATCAACAGTACAATGACTGAAATTTTCTTTTGAGAGCCAAAAACCAACTTCTGCGCAGGGGCCATGAAGTTTCAATCGCACTACACATGCGCGCCTGCACATGGTTATTTTGTGGAAGAGCCACATTCAAGGGGCCAAAGAGCAGCATGTGGCTTGCGAGCCGCAGTTTGCCGACCACTGCCCTAGCCGGTTTTGTTCAATGAACAGATCATTGGCCCATGGACTGAAGGGTCCTGGGTTCGATTCCAGTCAAGGGCATGTATCTTGGTTGCAGGCTTGATCCCTGGCCCTGGTCAGGGCATGTGTAGGAGGCAACCTATTAATTTGTCTTTCTTCCCTTCCACTCTCTCACTCTCCCACAGCTCTAGAGAAACTGACATAATATTAATATAACTATTTTGAAACTATTTGGCAGCATCTACCAAAACTGAATATGTTCATATTCTATAACCCATCAATTCTATTCCTAAGTACATACCAATAAAAACATATACAAGGTGTACCAAAAAATGTATATGCATTTGAATGATTATAAAGTGTTTATTAACGTACAGTTCATTTCCAAAATTTAAAAGAATCTGTAGAAATGAATACTGTTTTGTGCCTGTTTCCAAACTAATGACCGTTCTAGTTCAGGCACTGCTGATAATGTGAAGCAGTGGAATTGCAAACATCAAGAATCATTTCACCTTAGCCAATTTTTCTCAGTGGTTAGAGCATTGGCCTGTGGACTCAAGGGTCTCAGGTTTGATTGCGGTCAAGGACATATACCTCTAAGGTTGCAGGCACAATGCCTGGAGGCAACCTATCAATATATCTCTCTCACATTGTTATTTTTCTCGCTGTCTCTCCCCCTCCCTTACCCTCTAAAAATCAATGGGAAAAAAATATCCTCAGATGAGGATTAGCAAAAACAACAAAAAAGAATAATTTCTTTCGGTATTTGTGTGTCTCCAATTCAATGACTATTGATACTTTTATCGTTTATGTATCCCCATAAAAAGAGTCTAGTTCTCAACCTTTCTAATGCCACAACCCTTTAATACATTTCCTCATGTTGTGATGACTTCCAACCATAAAATTATTTTTGTTGCTACTTCATAACTGTAATTTTGCTACTGTCAATGAACCTTAATGTAAATATCTGCGTTTTCTGATGGTCTTAAGCTCTATAGTAGCAATTCTTAACCTGTGGGTCGTGACCCACAGATTGAGAACTGCTAGCAGGGTCACCTAAGACCATCAGAAAACACAGATATTTAATTACTATTCATAACAGTAGCAAAATTACAGTTATGAAGTAGCAATGAAAATAATTTTATGGTTGGGGGTCCAGTGACCATGAGGAAATGTATTAAAGGGTTGTGGCATTAGAAAGGTTGAGAACCACTGGTCTAGTGGCACTTTAGGATAAATTTTCTTTGTTCAGAGCTTAGTCTCACTTCACCCATTATTTCAAATCAGTTAAACCTGAAAAAGAGTGAAAATTACGGTGAGTGAGTTATCAACTATTAAAGTGTGTAAGTATTTCTTTGGGACACTCTGTATATGTACTACAAAACACAAGTATAAAGGAATGTAATAGCCCCAAACTGATAATCACTTCAAATGTCCATCAACAGTAGAATATATTCCTACAATGAAGCAATGAGAATGAACAAACTATTGTTATAAGCGACACCATGGATCAATATTAATATATAAACTTGTTATACAATTCTATTAAATAAGTTCAGAAACAAGTAAAATTGATTTTGGATGTTACAAGTCAGACCAGTGGTTATCCTTGAGAAGGTGGGAAGGACAATGACTGGAGGATGGGGATGCTGGTAATTTTCTCAATTCATGTTCTAGGAATCCATCACACAAATGTGCTCCTTTTGTGAAAACACCTGCTTACACATTTATGATACATGCACTATACGCGAAGTATGCTATAAAAGTTTACAGAAAACATATAAAACTATCTTTTCTTTGAATAAGCTTAATGTACTCCAATAGCATTTTGCTTTTAATCTTTGACCTTAACAACTAATGAATACATAAAAACTTTAGAAAAAGAAACAAGTTATAATGCCTTCTTCCAAACTGCATTGCCCAATATAGTAGGACCCCAGCCCAGCTGGTGTGGCTCACTGGTTGAGTGTCGACCTATGAATCAGGAGGTTGAGATTCAATTTCAGGTTAGGTATGTGCCCAAGTGCAGGCTCCATTCCCAGTAAGGAGGTGTGTGGAGGCAGCTAGTCAATTATACTCTCTCATCACTGATGTTTCTATCTTTCTCTCCCTTTCCCTTCCTCTCTCTAAAATTAATACATATATATACACACACACACATTTTAAATGTATGACTAAAGTATAAAATATATGCCAGGTTCAAAAAAGGAAAGCATAATATTTCATCAATACATTCTTATATTGATTAAATATTAAAAATGACAATTTTTTTAATATCTTGAGTTAAATAAAATGTTATTAAAATTAGCTTCACTTGTTTCTTTTAACTTTATGTGGCTACTAGAAAACGTAAAATCACATATTGGACTTGCATTGTATTTCTACTGGGCAGCACTGTTCTATACTGTTCATCATTCCTTTCTCCTTCCATGTTCTTTCCACTTCCTTCATGCCATATAAACTTCTACAGTTCTAAGTTAAACAATTACCATATCAGAATCTGAGTCACCAAATATTCGTTCAAAGACTTCTTCTGCTTCCTTAAAATTGCCACTTTCCATACAAACAGCTATAGCCTAAAAGACAAAGACATACCTTAAAATTATTTGTAAAATAATGAATTGTTGTTTGATATTAAAATAACTCAGAGATGTCTGAACTACTTCATTTAAAATATTTTTATGTAGTTTAATAATTTTAATTTAATAAATTACCAATATAAGATAGTTTTTCAAAGGTAAAATAACTGTGGTTTGTAAAGACACGAAAAAATTTCATATCCTATATAATGAAAGCCTAAAATGCTAAGTGTCTGATTGACTGGTCAGCCATTCAACCAATCAAAGTGTAACACGCTAATGATATGCTAAGGCCACTCAACCGCTCGCTGTGACATGCATTCACCACCAGGGGGCAGATACTCTGACTGGTAGGTTTGCTTGCTGTTAGGGTCCAGCTGATCAGGACTGAGCAAGATGGGCCAGACACACTCTGGAACCCTCCCATGGTCCCTCCCCAGCTGGCCAATCTCCCACATCTTTCCCCGCCCCGATCATAAACTAGTGAGGTTCCTCATCCTGGCCTGCACCCTCTCGCAATCCGGGACCCCTCAGGGGATGTTGGAGAGCCAGTTTTGGCCCAGTTCCACAGGCCAGGATGAGGGACCCCACTAGTGCAGGAATTCATGCATTGAGCCTCTAGTCCCACCTAAGCAGATTGACCATCACTCCAACACACAAGATGACTGCCCCCATGTGGTCAAAAGATCTTGCCCCCATGTGGACACAAGATAGCCACCTCAAGATGGCCAGCAGGGGAAGACAGCTGGCAGGGACCCAGGCCTACAGGAGAGGACAGTTAGGGGTGATCAGGCTGACAGGGGAGGGCAGTTAGGGGCAAACAGGCTGGCAAGGGAGCAGTTAGGCATCAATCAGGCTGGCAGGGGAGTGGCTAGCACAATCTGGAAGGCGAGCAGTTGGAAGCCGGCAGTCGTGGATTGTGAGAGGAATGTCCGACTGCCCGTCTAGGCCCGATGCAGGTAGGGATCAGACATCCCTCAAGGGGTCCCTGGAGAGGGAGCAGGCTGGGCTGAAGGACACCCAACCCCATAAATTTCATGCACTGGGCCTCTAGTATGCTAATAAACATCAAACATTCTATCACTTTTTAATTTAGGCCAAATTAAAGGCAGGTATTAGTAACTTAGAATTTATGTACATTTAGAACCCACTTAAACATTTTGAACAAAAAATGAGGAGAAGCAGTGGCATTTATAATGATTAGTTAATATAAAATTTGCTAGACAGTATGCCTGAAAAATCTCTAGTAAAAACCTTGGAAGCTAGATACTTTTAATAATCATTTTATAAATTGGTCTTTTTTCATACCATATGTGGTAAGATATAGTACCTACTTCATAGAATTGTTGTAAGGTTACAGAATTATATATAAAAGTACTTAGAATAGTACACCCAGCAAATATAAGCAATATATTACATGTTTGCTACATATTTTATGGTAACCCACTCAACTTTACTAGTACCAGTATATTAACAGGCTGTTTCCTCTAGAGCAGCGGTTCTCAAACTGTGGGTCATGACCCCTTTGGGGGTCGAACGACCCTTTCACAGGGGTCGCCTAAGACCATCGGAAAATGCAGATATTTACATCACGATGCATAACAATAGCAAAATTTCATGGTTGGGGGTCACCACCACATGAGGAACTGTATGCAAGGGTCATGGCCTTAGGAAGGTTGAGAACCACTGCTCTAGAGCATCCCCAAAATTTGGAAAGCATGACAAATCTCTTTGCTCTCGGTTGAAATTCTTAAAAAAAGCAGTCCTTTTTTTGCCCATTCTCAACAAGTCTAAATTCTACTTGACAGTCACTATATGATCAATAATTAATTACTGGGAAGGTGGGATTTTCTCTCCTACCCACAGTAAAACATTTTAAATGTGGAAAAGTTTATTCATCTAATAAAATTCTTCTTAGCAAAACACATTTTCCCTTCTCTTATATCTTTGAGTGGCTTTTTTTTGGCTTATCACTCTTTAATAGGTTACTCCTAAAATTCTTTCTATAGAGTCAAAACTTTATGTTCTCTTCATCACAAAAATCCACTTGTTTAAAAAAATTAAGTATTCTAATTTTTTCACATTTATATTCTTTAAATAAAAATTGAGAGGGCACCAGCTGGTGTGGCTCAGTGGTTGAGTATTGACCTATGAACCAAGAGGTCATGGTTCAATAACTGTTCAGGGCATGCAGGGGGCAGCCAATCAGTGATTCTCTCTCATCATTGATGCTTCTATCTCTCTCTCCCAGTCTCTTCCTTTCTGAAACTAATAAAAAAAAATTGTTCCTTGAACTATCCATTGACACTTTCTAAACACACACATTCACACACACACACATATAATAGAGGGCATCAACTTTTTTTCAAAGTTGTTTGATGAACTTTAAATGGATGTGGCACATTTTCCAAAGTGTGGCAATAAACATGTATGTAGCAGACTCTAAGTCCTAGCTCATAGAGCTCATGTCCAGAATATAAACCAAAGGTCAAATTTCTAAAGAAAATAATTATATTAAAATTTATGCTAGGTTTACTGCCCAACTTTTCTATTAGAGTGACTCTTAATTTCTTTAGATATATTTTTATTTTCTAGCAAAATAATTGTAAACAGAAAGTAACACCCATACCTGAATTTTAATTAAATTCTGTATTTCTTCATGAAGTTTGTCATGTTCCTTTTCAATTGAATCCCAAATCATCAGGGCTGATTCCAAGGGTGTAATTCGATCATCAGTTTCAAACTGTGCATCTTTTAAAACCAGAACAAAAAATAAGTTAGAAGCCGAGATCGGTGTGGCTCAGTGGATAGAGCATCGGCTTGCGGACTGAAGGGTCCCAGGTTCAATTCTGGTCAAGGGCATGTACCTTGGTTGCGGGCACATCTCCACTGTGGGGCGTGCAGGAGGCGGCTGATCGATGTCTCTCTCATCGATGTTTCTGACTTTCTATCTCTCTCCCTTCCTCTCAATAAAAAATCAATAAAATATATTAAAAAAAAAAGTTAGAAAGCTAAGTAGAACCTTAGTGCATCAATTTTAAAAATTCATTTATTTAAATATTTATCAAGTGTATACTACTTCTTAGGCATTGATTGTATATATATATATATACATATATGTATATACATATACACACACACATACATACATACATATATATATACTAGTTTAGGGAAAGATCTGACTTTTCAAGTTAATTTTCTTATTAAAACCAACTTTAACAATGAAAAAAGCTAGATTAGTTTACTAAACATTTAAAGCTTTACTAAAATATTGATTTTAAGAGCTAAAATAAACTATACATTACATAAGGTATCACAGTAACAGAATTCTTAAACAATTCATAAACTTGACTGTATTATAACAAACCTCTAGAGCATGAAATTAGTTTGTTTTGTACTTAATTTTATCATATACTACTTGAAATCCTTATATGTTTCAAGTTATATATTTTGTGGATATTTGAAATAGGATCTTTCAAAAAGTTATTCCAGCATTCTTCCAATCATCAAGACTTATAATCTAAGGAGTCACTATTTTATTCCTTTTTTTCCATTACCATATCCAATCTGTTGCAATACACTGTACAGTATAGTGGTTAAAAAACTTGACTTTGGAATTTATTCCAGACCCTGTTATTACCTGTACTCGTAGCCCTGAGCATGCATCCGTGTGACAGTAGCTGGCCAGTAGCTCTCTGCCCGCTGCGCCACCCTCCTGTAGCTCCCCCCACCACCTTCCTAGCTTGCTGCCCTGCCTCCTCCTGTAGCCCCACTTATAGCTCACTGCCCCACTCTCCTGCTGATCCGTGATCTGGGCATTCATTACACAGTCAGGTCGTTATGCTTCATGGTGTAACGACCATTTGCATATTACATCTTTATCATATAGGATAGTGTTATTTCACCTAAGCCTCCTTTTTCTCACCTACAAATGGTGAATATAAATACTATTTCATAGGAATATTTAATGAGATAGTATTTTTTACTACTATTAAATCTCTTAGGTTTTTCTGATGAGAGATTCACAGTGGCTGCTAACTACTTAGCAAATTATATACAAACATCTCAATGTGACATTCAGAACCTTCACTATTATCAAAAGGCCCTTTTAATGACCATAATAAACTGAATCAGGCATGCCCATTCCAATCTAAAATGAACTCTGGGGACAAGCAAGAGATATTATAGTTAGAAATCTACTTATATAAATAAGTGCTGAAATTAAGTTCAAGTAAGAGGCTTCAAATATCATAGTTGCTGGTAAAAACAAACAAAAAAAACCCAACTACAACAAAAGTCAGTATGCATGACAGGAAAAGTCAGCACCAGTTACCATACAAATTTAAAATTAAAATCTCCAAGGTAGAGTTTGTGAAGTGTGGGACCACAATAGCACCATCAGAAGAATAACTTGGGAACTTATAGGAAACATTAACTCAAGGCCCCTCATCCATCTTACTGAATCAGAAACTCATGGATGGGAAGGGGATTCAGCATTCTTTTTTTTAAACAAGTTCTCTCATATTTGTGAAGCAGGCTGAAGTTTGAGCGCTACTGCTCTAAGAGGACGGGGACTGTATCTCTTTTACTTGCTTAAGATAAGCTTGTGTGTAGATGTACAAGACAAATACATGTAGGCAAACTCTTAAAAACAAATGATGGCTCACCATCTATTTCTCATTGTCTTACCTTTAGACATAGATTGAAATATTTCCAAAATAAGAAAAAAATACATATTTACCAAGGGCTTTTCCTGATGCAATTCGTGTCAAAAACTGGCATATGTATATAGTTTTCAATTGATGAGATGTGAGACTAGATAACCCATGAATAATAGCTGAAAAAGGAAAAAAGTGAATTTTATTAAAACATTAAAAAAACCCTGATCCATCAATGCCTGTGGTTTGTTGAGAAAAAAGGTTATAAATATCACCCCCAAATTACCATAAATTTAGAGCTATATGCTTTTACTTATAGGCATTTTTTTAAAGTACATATATTTTGTCAAGACTGATTTAGCTCGATGGATAGAGTGTCGGCCTGTGGAATGAGGGTCCCAGGTTCGATTCCAGTCGGGGGCATGTGCCTTGGTTGCAGGCACATCCCCAATTGGGGCTGTGCAGGAGACAGGTGATCGATATCGCTGTCTCTCTCGTTTCTGACTCTCTGTCCCTCTCCCTTACTCTCTGTGAAAAATCAAGAAAAATATTTAAAAACAAAACAACCACATATATTTTTATTTCAGAGAGGAAGGAAGAGGAAGAGAGAAAGAAACATCAATGATGAGAGAGAATCACGTCCCTCACCCAGGCATGCGCCCTTGACCATAATTGAACCTGGGACCCTTCAGTCTGCAGGCCGATGCGCTATCCATTGAAACAAACCAGCCAGGGCTATTTATAGGCAATTTTTAAAATATCAGAACAAAATTACAATAAACACCTGTAAAATAAAACAAACACTGCACATGTAGAATATTTAAAACTACTTTCATATGAAGCATTTTAATGAATAGGGAGATTTAGACTCAAATTATAAAATGTGTCTAGTCATTATTTGGAAACTTGTTTTATATGTGAAAATATTTTATATTACTTCTGTCAAGGTTTCAGTTAAGTGTTGGTTACAGGTATGGAAAAAGCAGGTAGCCAGGTCCAAACAAATAGGTTTTCCTTGTTCAGCAGGGCACTGGTGTGCAGGATATGTGCAGTGATTGCACAGGTGACTAAACTGAATATGGAGGGAAGTGAATATAGAAGGGGTCTGATTTTCTTCTCTACAGATTATGTTTTTCTGTTACTTTGTTCTTATGCTTTACTTACCCATTATGGGACTCATTAAGATTTTAATTAGCCACTTGAATAACTTTTTAATTTGTGCCCAAAACCATCACGAGAGGCAAGGACCAGTTGGCTATCTCCTCATTGAGTCATTCATTAGTCCCTAACACTAGCTAGAAGTACATGTTCAGTAAATATTGAATGAATTTGGTTTAAATTTTAGTGTAATATTAAGGCATTTTAAAGTTGAGGAAATGTATTTGTCTTATCTGCTGAGTGTCGGCTGGACTGCTTTTGAGTTTTATATATACCAGGTAAGCGTTAGGTGAAGTATAATGGCCATATTAGGTCTTAATGCATCTTTGTTATATGCTTCCTTAGCATTCTATACTGATCTTTTTCCATTTCCTACACATTTTTACTTTAGTTGTTCAGTGATTTGTCTTTCACTGCTATATGGTAATGAACTCACTGAGGTCTAGGATTATGGTTTACTCACCACTGTATATACTTACTGTCTAGCATAACACCTGGGTGGGCATTCAGATATTTGAGATTAGTACAAATAAATGCCGGACCAGAAATTGAACTGTGACCTCAAGGTTCATATGTGGACATTCAACCACTAAGCTTTTTTTTTTTTAAATCCTTACCCAAGGAGGGAGGATATTTTTCCCACTGATTTTTTTAGAGAGGGGGAGGGGAAGGAGGAAGGGGGAAGGAGGAGCCAGAGATCATTGTGAGAGACACACATTGATTGGTTGCTGCCCATACTGGCCAATGAGAGATGGGGAATCCAACCTGCAACCCAGCTAGATGCCCTTGATTAGAAATAGAACCCACAAGGCAATAAGGTTCCGGTCTATATCAAATAATCTTAGGAACAAAGCACTGACCACAGAAAGTTTCAATCAAACCAGAGATAACAGGTAGGCCTCAGCTGTGTTTCAGCTCCAGGCCCATAAGAGCAGTGAAACCACACCAATCCAAGCCATGGCCAACATCAGGACTGGATATGGATACACGGATCAACTACCCCTATCCTTGTGTCAGCCAATCCCTTAGTAACCATGATGAATGACTTCCCGCCTATAGAACCCATCCCCTGGAAGCCATTAGGGAGCCAGGTCTTTGAGCATTAAATTAGCTCATTTGTCTCTGGGCTCCTGCCACCTTCTAAAACGAAACCCTTGCTTTCTCTGGGGCAAGCTCCCGTTCCTGTCTCACAGGGCTTTGATGAACGCAGGCAAACGGACCCCTTTAGTCTGGCAACACATCTTTCTGTTAGCATTCAAGAAAGCCACGCTAGTCTTCTCAGTGGATGTGTCTTGGTTCAGCATTTAAAGGCTGTGTATGCATGTCCAGGCAGCACATTTCATAGGCAGTTACTTTTATTCTGAGGCCTTTGAGCAAGCAGGCCCCAGGAGGCTTAGGAAGCTCACAAGTTAGCAGACAACACCGAGGCCCAGGTCACTGGGAGGTTGCAGTGACTGGGGACTGACCGCCATTACAAGAATCCCTGAGTGGAAAGAAAAACAAAGACAAGCACCAACAGAGACAAAAGATACTGGACACTGGGCTGGCTAGATGTTGTGAATGAAAGGGGCACCACACAAAACCCGACCAACCCGGGGAGGCCTGCGTGGCGGCCTTACACACTCAAGAGACCTAAAGTCACCACAAAAGATGGTCTGAAATGAAAACTTTTTAACTAAAAATAGTCTTGTCCTAGGCTACAGTCTTCCCCTTGACAAAAGTCAATCTTTTCTTTAATCGAGCCCATTGTCTGCTTGCACCTAAGACAACATACCTTTGGAATGTCAGGGTATCTTTTTTTTTTTTTCCCAGACCCCTCAGGACACAACCATGCATCAGGGCGGACCAGCAATCCTTGCAAGGCTGTAAGTTATTAACTGAGTTGAAGAAGCATGTGTCTATCATCTTACTTTTCAGCCAATCCCAGAAATCTCCCCGCTCTGCTTCCTCCCGCCTCCCTAAGCTGTCACTAATGGATTTCACGTCTTTCCCTTTGCTGCCACTGTATAATAAATAATAACCTAAGGTGCACAACTCCCATTTTCCAAAGCATTTCGCTCCGTCCCTTCAGGTTTTGCTTCCTAGCTATCGTCGTCAGTTTGGCTCAGATAACGCCATAAAAACCCTCTACAGGTATGAGTGTTTCTCATGTTGACAATTTTAGCACATTTTATCCTGTATCCCCCCCACCCCCGATTTTTGTCGGAAAAACTCAGAATCCGAGAAAAACTGGGGAGCTGAGAGGCGGACGCGAGGTGCCCGCCCACGGTTCGGAGCCTGGGTCCCTCCGCTCCCTCGCCCGCCCGCCCGCCCGCCCGCCCGTCCGCCACGGTGACCCGGGCCGGCACTCACCCTCGGCGCTGTCCCGGGTCCGGTGGAAGTCCTCGGAGCGGCCGTCGCGGAAGGCGCGGCAGAGAGAGAGGCAGAGGAAGTCCAGCATCCAGCCGGCAGCCACCGCCTCGGCCTCCGCCACCAGGCCCGCGTCCCTCTCTTTCTCGGGGGCCTCCACCTCCACCTGGTACTCGGGCAGCTCCTGGCTCCCTAACTGCTCCTGATCATCTCTCGCCATTTCCCAGCGCCCCGTCTCCGAGGGTCCCGCGTCCGCCCCGTCCGCGCACCCCCGGGAGTCGCAGGACCCTCCGGACCCTCCGGCACTGTGGCCCTCCTCCATGTTCGCTCCCAGGAGCGGTTTTGTTCCTCGAGTGCCGGGCGACGATTGGTTGGCGCTGGAGGGCGGGGGCGGAGCCGCGGGCGGGTTCTTCCGTCGGGAATCCACCAATCACGCCGCCAGAACGGGCGAGCGGGTGGAGTCTGACTTCTCGCCTCGGGATGTTTAATCCTCCGTCCCTCCCGCGCAGGGCTCGGTGGTAAAGCAGCTGACTCCGCTTTGGGCGGGGGCAGAGAGACTTACAGAGGAGATAGGTGATTAAAACTTGTCTTCATTATTCAAGCGTCACTCTAGACCCTAGTATTCACTAACACTTACTACGTGATCACGAAGCCAAACTGTTACAACTGATTGACAGCCGTGATGCTCCAGCCTTAATGTGCATCAGAATCAGCTGGGGCTTGTCCAGCGCGAGGTACTTGGCGTCACCCCGCGCCCGTTCTGTAGGCAGGAATGGGGTCCTTTAATGGACAAATCTGACAAATTCCCAGGTGATGCGGAGGCTGCCTCTGTGGGGACTACTGCTCTCGAAGAGTATATTATTATGGAAATGAATTTCAATCAGCGTCTGAAATAGACTATAGAACGCAGCTTATGTTGAACTTCGAAATTTACCTTACAGTTTGGTGATGGTGGGGTCAGGCTATACTGTGTTTCTCAATGTGGGTGATAGTTACACCTGTGTAATAGGCCAGTGCAAACAGCAGAAAAGTGTAAAACTTCAGAAAAAGTATAAAGTTCAGAAAAGTAGATAGATATATGTATGTTTGAAATTCCATTTATGCAACATTTAAAACGTGCAGCACAATTCCTTTTATTCTATGAAGGAGAACTATGAAAATATTCATGAGAAAGATGAACACTAAAGTGCCCCCTTGAGAAGGGAGGGAGAACTGTTTTCAAATATATCCTATCTAATAAAGAGGGAATATGCTAATGGACCATCACTCATCACAAAGATGGTTGCACCCACAGCTGAAGCCAAGTTCCCATAAGGAGCCTTAATGAGCAATCAGCAGGGACCTGAGTCTGGGCTCTCCCCCCGCCCCTGTAGGGCTTGACAGGGGATCTCAGGCCATGTGCTCCCCTACCCCCACCCCACGGGTTTTGACAGGGAACCTCAAAGTGCCCTTCCTGTCCTGGTGCTGGGTTAGGAGACCGCAGGCTGCTCCCCTGCCCCAGCACCAGGCTGGGGAACCTCAGGCCATGCCCCCCACCAGGTGAGGGGGAACTTTAAGCTGTGCCTCCCCACCTCAGCACCAGGCTGAGGGACCTCAGGCAGCACCTCCCTACCCCAAAACTGGGCCAGGGGATCTGAGGCTGTGCCCTCCTGCCTAGCAGGGCTTGACAGGGGACCTCAGGCTGTGCTCCCCACCCAGTGGGATTTCACAGGGGACCTCAAGGTGCATCTCCAGTGCTGAGTTGGAGGAACTCAGGCTGTGCCCCCACCCAGGAGACTTGATGGGAGCCTGAGGTTGCACCCCTTGCCAGTGGGGCTTGACGGGGGACCTGAGGCTGTGCACCCCCTCCTGGTGCCAGGCCAGGGGACCTGAAGCTACATCCCCTGCCCAGCAGGGCTTGACAAAGGTGGAACTAGCCAAGTCTGGATCTAGCCCAATGTGGGCAGGGGCCAGCCAGGTCTGGGTCTTAACACAATTTTGAGGCGCATATGGGTGGGCAGGGACTTGACTCTGGGTCCCATGGTGAACCCCAGACTCTGATAGGAGGGAGGTTTTCATTTTACTAATATTCTCTCATCTCTGACACTTTTATTATAGAGAAAGGGCAAATAGCAATATTAAATTATTTCCTCTAATTAATCCCCTTTTAATGTGCACGAATTCTGTGCATCAAGCCACTAGTATGTCTTAGTAAAAAGGTAGAGGAGGCAAAATGTTAAGTTTTGATAAGGTTGGGTGGCAGGTATATGTTTATTCTGTTATTCCCTCTACTTCATAAGTTTGAAATATTTCATAAAATATATTTTTAAAATAAAAATATAGAGAGTACATTTGGGCTGTAACAACTCTACATAACAGATTTGACCAGCATCGCCTTCTCAAATTAACCAATGCTTTGACTAGTGTAAAATGGCTTATTTTGTCACCCCTTGTGATATACTTATTCTTCCAGTAGAGGTCACTATGAAATGAAATATTTAGTTAAACAATAGAATACATAGCATACTTCCCATGCAAAGTTTTTCAACCTTTTTAAAAAAATCTATGAAAACTGATTTTACTAACTCAGCTTGCAAGTCCAACATGTAAAAGAGCTAAAAAGGTGGAATGGGCGCCAGAGATCCTAACTATTACACGTATGTACTGTTTCCTCTCTAGGTTGATCTGAGGTTACTAGGTAGAGATTAATGACACTTGACTACAGCAGAAAGTGTGAAGGAAAAAAGAAAATCAGTCCTTTTAAGGCATAAATTGAACTCTAATATCCGATTATCCGTTATAAATTTTACCCAGAAAATGAGGATGTTTTAAAATCTTGGTTGGATTAATTTTCCTGCCAGAGAGGATCTATCTATCTATCCACCTACCTTACCTAGTACCTGTCATCCATCCAACTACCCATCCATCTGATATCATGAGTTGTAGAGATTAGCACTTCTGATTGTGTTATGTGTTTAATAAAACATTTCTATAGTTTATTCTCAAATGCCTTATTATCTGGTAAGAGAGGCCCAGCAGAAAGAGAGGCAGAGGAAATAGAGCGATTGAGAGGTTTTTGGGTGGCAATGGGTCCTTCCAGGAGATCCTCCCTTTAATTACAATGTATTAGTGACCACCTACAAAGCTACCGGTGAATCTGACTTGAAGAAATGCAGTAAATGCAAGTTGCCTGGCTTCGCCCCACGTCAGTTCTGTAGGGCTCGAATGGGTCCTTTAATCGACAAATCTAACAAGTTCCCAGGTGATGCCGAGGCTGCTAGTCTGGGGACTCCTCTTTGTTAAGCCTGTAACAATAACAGTACATAAAAATTGGAATTCTAAGATTGTATAGCAAGAACATAAAAAAGCACAATTATTGACCTTTTATAAGACTTCTGAAATAAATGGTAAGTTTATTTGTTCATCAGAGGAACAAATTTTTTTTTTTTTTAAGAATCAATACATAGTCCTGGCTGGGTAATTCAGTTGGTTAGAGAGTTGTCCCAATACACCAAGGTTGTGGGTTCAATCCTCAGTCAGAACACATACAAGAATCAACCAATAAATGCATAAGTAAGTGGAACAACAAATCAGTGTTTCTCTCTCTCTAGTCAATAAAAACAAAAGAATCAATACATACCTTATATTGCTATAATGGTTACTTGGAAATTTTTGTTTTCCAGTAGAAAATTGCTCCAGGGGCACATCATTGGAAGAGATTTAGATACCGGCTTTTATTTCTTCTCAGAAGTTTTATACTACAACATATGAAAAATTTTACCAAGAAACTTTCACTGGCATTGATATACTAAATAAAATAATGATGGCAACTGGAATGTTGATAAAATGATGTTTTTCTATTGTTATGTAATAAACCATCTCCAAATTTAGTAAATTAAAAAATAAATCATTTGTTTATCTCAAATGATCTGAAACTTGAACTTAAAAGGACAGAGCTTGCTTCTTCTCTTTCTCTCTTTCCAATATATGGAACATAAACAGGAAGAGGGCTACATCACATTACAAGGGGTCATAGACACACAGTAGCATGATTTTTTTTTTTCAGGGCTATTATTATAGTCATCATCACAGTATTTCTGGATCAGCCCCAAACTTAGGGGCTTACAACAATAACCACTTTATTACTCACAAATCTGTATATCAGGAACTCAGGCACATCTTGATGGGGTAGCTTTTCTCTGCTCTATGTGGTCCAGACACGGGTAACCAGCCTGGCCTGGAGGACCCAACAGAGCCTCTGTCACATATCTGGTACCTTCTGAGGGATGGCTCAAAAGACTGGAGTGTGGTGGTCTGGCTGGGCCTCTCTTTTCTCTTAGGATCAGCTGACTTATGCACATATCTGGGTTGTTGGTTTTCTTCATGTGGCCTCTTTTTCCATGTGGTGACTCCTCCATGGCCTGTC
>PVJN01010323.1:0-21790 GCA_004026805.1 Lasiurus borealis
CCGGGCCCCCCACCCTGGGCACCCAGCCCCCATGTCCTTGGCCCTTGACCTTGGCTGCCTCTAGGGACCAGGCTGCTGGCATGAACGGGGGGTGGGGGGGGGCTGGAATGGAGCGGTAACCGGCAGCCGCCCACCGGCCTCTGTTGGGGGGCGGGGGGCGTGGTGGGGTCTGAGGCCAGGGTCGGGCGGCCAGGCCACGTCCGCAGGCGGCGGGTGGGGGCCACCTGGGAGTGCGGCCCCCGCTCCCAGTTCCGTAAGAGAGACCGGGATTCAGGGCTGTGGGCAAGTCTCCCCATTTAAAGCACCAAATCCCCCCCCCCAAAAAATAATAAAAAATAAAAATAAATAAATAAAGCACCAAAACCAAAAAGACATCATCCAGACCCAACGGGAGTCCCCGAGGATGGAGCGGGGCCGGGCCTGGCCGCTCCAGGCGCTGCGGCCCCTCCGTGCCTCGGTTTACCCTCTGCCTCCCCGCCATGCCCTCCCGAGGGCAGGGCTGTCTGTCCCCAGATGGCGAGGCTGGGCGGCGGCAGGACCAGGGCGCTGTGAGCCTGTCGGGTGGGGTCCCCACGGCCTGCGGGGAGGGGGGTTCGGGGGGAGAGGCCATGTTCCCTCCTGCTGTGCGAGCAGCCACCTGCCCGGAGCCAGGCACTTGAGGTGCCACTGGGATGGACCCGGCCTGTTTCCGCGGCCGAGGCCGGCGGCGTGCTGACGCGTGCCCCTCGCCGCCTCGGGAGCCGGCGGCCCGGCTAAATATACCGCTGACGTCACCGCTCCCGCGGCTCCGGGCTGCCCTGGAATGCGCGCTTTCTTCCGGAAGATAGGCTCCGGCTCGCGGCCAGCGCAGTCCCAGGCGGTCCTAGCACGTTCGCCGCGGCAGGAAGGCTCCTGTGCGCCGGGCCCGATGGTCGTGCCCCTCCCCCCAACATGTGCACACGCCGTTCCCGGTTCCCGTGTGCATGGATCACACACGCTGTCCTGGTTCCCGTGTGCACGGATCACACACGCCGTCCCGGTTCCTGTATGCACATATCACACACGCCGTCTGGGATTTGGGGTTTGGGCCTGAGCCCTGGCTCTCTATGACCTCAGACACTATGGGGGACAGAGGCTCCTTCGGGACAGAAGTCAGGAGCCCCAGGCCCTTCCAATGCTCTCCTGCTCCCCCACCGCCCTGTGTGCCCCCTGGAGGCCTCAGCCCTCAGGCCGAGGTCCAGCGGCCCCCCACGGCCCTGTGTCCACCCTGGTCTCCGTCCTGTGCCGTCCTGAGGCCCGGCGGCCGGAGGGGGTGCAGGGAACAGAGGCAGAGGGCCAGCCTGGAGGACCCGCGGTCCAGCCGGTTGCAGGGCAGACAGACAAAAGGAAAATGCACCCAAGCAGGGGTCGGGCATGGGCACCCGCGCCAGGGGGAGGGGAGAGACGGGCGCTAGGCTGTGTGTGTGTGTGTGTGTGTGTGTGTGTGTGTGTGTATGTGTGTGTGTGAGAGAGAGAGAGAGAGAGACAGAGAGAGAAAGAGAGACAGAGAGAGAGAGAGAGGCTGAGCCCTTTGGGTCCAAGGGCCGCCGGAGGGAGAGTGAGGGCACTGCAGGAGCGATGTGCCGCCGTCGGTGACCTGTGTCGTCACAGGGTGGGGAGGACGCAGGGGAGGGCCTGGTTTGCCCTTTAAGAGCTTCTCTGCTGGGCTGGGAGACCGGCTCCCGGGCCTGGGGGTGGGTGAGGGGGGCGGCCTGCAAAGCCAGCCGCCTGGGCTGCACCCGGTGAGGGCGAGGGGGCTGTGGGGCGGCTCGGCCAGCGAGGGGAGCAGTGTCCGGCGGCCCCCCCGGGTTTACTGTTAGGGAGCGGGGAACAGGACGCCCCGGTCCTCAGTGCCGGGTGGACGTCCATGCTGCAGTGTGATGCGGGAAGGGGGAAGGGGGAAGAGGACACTGTCAGTGGGAGCCTGGGGCCGCCTTCCCCGCGGTGCCCGCTCTGGCCGCAAAGCTGCAGGAGCTGCAGGAGCTGCAGGAGCTGGCGGAATCGGGCAGGCGCCGCCACTTCCTGGGACAGACGGCGCGGGGACGGAGCAGCACGGGGTGCCTGACCCTCCCCCTGTGCCCCTTTCTCCCCTGCCCCCCGCAGAGCGCGATGCCTTCGACACCCTGTTCGACCACGCCCCGGACAAGCTCAGCCTGGTGAAGAAGGTAAGCCGCACGGGGCCTCCCCGTCTGTTCAGCCCCCACGCGGGCGGCAGCAGGCGGGTCGCGGGTGGAGTCTCAGAACACTCGCCACGCGGTTGGAGTGTCGTCATGGTGAGCAGGTGACGGCGGGCCGCCGAATTGGCAGCGCCGAGCTCAGCGTCTCCGCGCCCGGGCACCTTCCCGCTCACCTGCCGCGCCCCGGGGTGCGTTCCCCGCCCAGGCCCGCGTGGCAGAGGCCCCCTTCTCAGGGGAAATGTTTTTAAGGGGGTCCATGCTGGCTCTTGCTGGCCTGCTCCCCCGAAGCTGCGTCCCAGCCGGCTCCGTGTGTTAGCGCCTCGGCCTGAGGTTCTGTGTGGGACTGTGGCCGTCGCCCTTAGACAGGAGCGCAGAGGACGGGCCCCCCATCAGCCCCGCCATGGATGGGAAACCCCCTGGGACCCGAGGCTCTGGAGTCAGGGCTGGGGAATAAGGAGCTTCGGGGTGTTGGGGTGGGGGTGGGGTCTGCCAGGAAGGTGTGTTCTCCCCAGACGGATGGCGTCTCCCTGCGGCACGTGCCTGAACCCCGCAGATGGCGCTGTGCTCGGCCCCCTGCCGTCCTGTGGGACCCGGGCCCTGAGGTCTGCCGGCGACTCAGGGAGAGCTCTTTGTCCAGGACGCTTTCCCCAAACACATTGCTCTTTTTATTTTATTTTATTTTTTATTTTTTTAAGTATATATTTTATTGATTTTTTACAGAGAGGAAGGGAAAGGGACAGTGAGCTAGAAACATTGATGACAGAGAAACATCCATCAGCTGCCTCCTGCACACCTCCCTCTTCCCCCCGGCCCAACTGGGATGTGCCCGCAACCAAGATACATGTCCTTGACTGGAATTGAACCTGTGACCTTTCAGTCCGCAGGCCGACGCTCCATCCACTGAGCCAAACCAGTCTTGGCTCTCTTTTTATTTTAAATATGCTTGATTGGTTGGTTGGTTTGAGAGAGGTGTGGGGGGAGAGCTAGAGGGAGAAGCGTTGATCTGAGAGAGAAAAACGCTGATCGGCAACCTGGGTGAGCTGGCCCCTCAGCCCCGCCCCTCTGCCTCTGCAGTCTCTCATCACGTTCGTGAACAAGCACCTGAACAAGCTGAATCTGGAGGTGACAGAGCTGGAGACCCAGGTGCGTGTGCTCTGGGGGGGAGAGGAGGCTCCGATCCCAGGGCCCCGTGAGCAAACCACGCTCCTCTGGCAGGAACGCCCACCCACCTCGCCGGCCCGGCCGCCCCGCCGTCTCCGATCCCCTGCCTTTCTCTCCCGGGGCCCGGAGCACAGCCCACAAACAGAGTGGTTTAGACCAGTGGGCGCCCTCGCTGGTCCGCAGGCCCCGTGGCCCATGAGGTCCGAAAGCTGGTGACCACTGCTTTTAGATAACAGTCGTCTGGTCTCTCCCAGTTCTGGAGGCGGGCGTCCCGGAAGGCAGGGCTGGTGACCCCGCAAACCCTTCTTCATACGGACCCTGTTAATACAGGGCTCAACAATAGACAGATAGTTGTTATTAATCCTCACCACCGAGGGTAGTTTTCCATTGTTTTTTTTTAGAGATAGAGGGAGGGAGAGGGAGAGACACAGCGAGAGAAACATTGATGAGGGAGAGAGAGGTTGATGGGCTGCCTCCTGCACACGCCCTGGCCGGGCCTGGGACCGAGCCTGCAACCCAGCTGCGTGCCCTTTCCTGGGAATTGAACCCCAGACCCTTCGGTGCCGGGGCTATTGCTGCAAACTCTGAGCCACTCGGGCCAGGGCTGGTGTTAGCGCTGCGTGCGACATCTGCAGGGTGTTGTATCGTCCCGGCAGCCCTGACGCAGTACGGAGAGGACTCCTTGCAAACAGGCGGCGTGCCCTCACCGCACCGCTGCACGCCGCACAGACCCTCCCCGCGTCTTCTCTTCCTCGGGCTGCGGGACAGCGAGGGCCTGGCTTACTTATGGGAGGATGTGGCACAAACATCCATGATGAGAGAGCATCATGGATCGGCTGCCTCCTGCACTCCCCCCCCCCCACTGCGGATCAATGCCCTGACCGGGAATTGACCCCTGACCTCATGGGTCAGTGCTGAACCCCTGAGCCACGCCGGCCGCCCCGGCTCCTGCTTTTGAGCGGACATGGAGCGGTGCTGCTGCGTGCGCCATCCCCGGCGTCACGGAGGTGCCTGTAGTTTGCAGACGGCGTGTACCTGGTTCTGCTCATGGGGCTGCTGGAGGACTACTTCGTGCCGCTGCACCACTTCCACCTGACCCCCGACAGCTTCGACCAGAAGGTAGACGCGTCTCTGCCACACGCCGGGGGCCACAGCCCTCTGGGAAGTGACTTGTCTTCTCTGAGCCTCGGTTTCCTCATCTGCAAAACGGGGTCACTGTCACTTCTCATCCTGCGGATGTGCCAGGGCCTGGGGCAGACACCCAGGGACCCCAACCCTCCCAGGACGGGCTGCCTGCCTGCACCCCTGCCCCCTCCCCCCAAGTCGCCCGATCACTGGTGAGGGGAGGAAGGACCACGGAGCGAGCGTGCCCTTGGGCCTTGGTCACGCAGAGACCACTCTGTCCACACCTGCTCCCCCCTGACCTTCCGGCGGAGAATGGGGGAGCGGGCGGCTGGGCAGCGTGGCCCCGGCGCTAACCCCGCCCCCTTGCAGGTCCACAACGTGTCCTTCGCCTTTGAGCTGATGCTGGACGGCGGCCTCCAGAAACCCAAGGCCCGGCCGGAAGGTAAGCCCTGCCCGGGGCCCTGGAGGGGGCAGGGGGCGGGCGGCAGGGCAGGGTGGCCAGACCCCACGGGGGCTGGGGGCCCCGCTGAGGTTAGACTCTGAGCGGGCAGCGCACAGGCCGCTATGCTGACCCCGGGGTCCATGCCCCGGGGCCGCAGGCTCCTGGTTTTAGGGACCCGGCTGGCTGTGCGGACGGAGCCCCCCATGGCCGGTCTTTGTAGCCACATGACCTGGGGGCCATGGCCTCTGCCTAAGGCCTCAGGGTTTCACGGCGTCTCGGCCAGTGCCCGGGCTGGGATTGGCGCCGTGGCCGCAGGACAGCAGCGCTCGCTTCCTGCCCCGATGGCCAGCCAATGGCCATGCTCGTGAGCAGGGAGATGGCACATTCACGCCCCACAAGGGGCGGAGCCAGGCCCCGGGGGCCCCTCACTGCCCCTTCCCGGCCACAGTGTCTGGGAGCCGCCTCTGGGTTCCCCGCCTCGGGGAGCGTCTGAATCCCGGAAAGGCTTCTCCAAGCACAGATTCCCCCTCGGGGCTGTGGGATGGCCCGGCCAGTCTCATTCGCCACAAGTCCCCGGTGACGCCCGTGCCCTGGGTCTGGGAACCCGCTTTGAGAACCGCTGTCCTCAGCCCAGCAGGAGCTCTGGGCGGGATGTGTTCGTTCCTCTCCGGACGCCCATCCAGGGCCAGGAGTGCTGTCCTGTGCCCCCTGAACTACAGTCCTGTCCCCGCCCACCCCCCTGGGGCCCAGGCACTTTCTGAGGTCCCAGCGTATGTGAGAGCAGACCCCGTGCCCTTCCACTCCCAGCCCCCGCCCCCTGGGCCCGAGGAAGCTCCCATGTCCCATTGCTCTGGGCAGGCCACAGCATATGCCCAGCTTCATGGGGGAGGGGGTGGCAGCAGCTGCCACCTGCCCGCCCCAGGGGACCCAGCCCCCTGGCACCCGTGGTCCTGGTGCAGGAGAGCCGGGGGGTGGGGTGGTCCCCGGCGAGTGTCCTGGCTGCTGTAGACTCCACTTGTTGCAGACATTCTGGTCACCACACTCGTCCCCTGCGCATCCTCAGTGGACAGAGGGGGACCTGGGCTGGCCGCCCAGGCTCCTCCCACACGTGACGCCGAGGGCTCGCGGGAGACCCGTGTCCGGGAAGCCGGCCCAGAGCGCCCGGATGGTGGTCAGCTGCAGCCACGCCCGCCCCGGTGCGTCCCCCATAACCCTCCCCGTTTCCCCCGCAGACGTGGTGAGCCTGGACCTCAAGTCCACCCTGCGGGTCCTCTACAACCTGTTCAACAAGTACAAGAACGCCGAGTGACCGCCGAGGCCGCGGCCCCTGCTCCCGCCAGCCCACGCCCCTCCCGTCCCCTCCCCCTCCCCCTCTGGGGCTGTGGCCCGGCCTCCTGCCCGCTGCGTCTGTGAACCTCGCTGCCCGGGCTTCGCTGGAGCTGGCGGCCCTCGGCCCGGAGCAGACGGTGGAAAGAAACACGCCGGCAGCCAGGCCCCGCCGCCCGCGGGAGGGAGGGGCGGCCGCGGTCCGTCGGACGGCACAGTGAGGGGCCTGGTGGCTCAGCCATCACCTCCCCGGAGCGCGCTCCTCCAGACGAGGCCTTCTTAGTAAAGAGCGTTGTGCAGTTTTAAAAACGCCCTCAGGTCCCAGAAGCCTTTGCTGCGTGTGGCAGGAGTGGCCCCCACGTGCCCGCTCCGTGGCCGCTCCGTGTTGTGTTCACCTTGTTTTGCACAAACATCTACGGCCCAGATGCCCGCTGCCTGCCACCCGGGGAGGGACCCGCCGGGGGCCGCCTCGGTGTCTGTGTCTGTGTCTGAGGCGGGGGGAAGGCGGGAGCGGGTCCCTGGCCCCCACCGAGAGAGGGTCTCCGAGGCCGACACCGTGGAGGAACGTCAGAAGCAGGCGTGTCCCTTTGCCCAGGGCGCCAGGACAGAGCCACGCCTGGCAGCGCAGACAACGGAGCTGGTCTCACAGCTCCGGCTGAAAGCCAAGAGCCAGTGGGCAGCGTCCATCCCTTTGGAGCCTCCCTCCTGGGCCTGCAGACCCCTGTCCTTCCCCCTGTCCTCCCCCTGGTCCTCAGAGCATCCCTATGTGTGTGTGTGTGTGTGTGTGTGTGTGTGTGTGTGTGTGTGCGTGCCCTGATCACGCCATATGAGGACACTCGTCCTGTGGGGCTACACCAGCTACGTGGCCTCATTTTACCGCCCGCCCCCTCTCAGGCTGTCCTTTCCGAGGCCCCGGGGTGAGGGCTCCGGCACGGGAGTCCTGGGGGCCACGCAGCCCTCCCCTCCTGGAGGGAGCCAGGCTTTCCTCTCCATCCCGCAGTCCTGGCACCTCCCCGGGGCACCTGCAGGAGCTGCTGCTCCCTCACCTCCGTGCTGCTCTGCCCCGTGCTCCCCATGGCGCAGGAGAGAGATGGGGAGGCCCCCGCTGGGGTTCAGCCCCCCAAACCTCGGGGTTGATGATGTGGGGGCGAACCCCAGGGAGGCCCCCGCAGGCAGCCTCCGCCCCGCTTCTCTTCGATGTTTGCCCTCATGTCCAGTGGCTGTCCCAGCTCAGGGTTTGGAAAGGGGGCGTATCCCGTCTCGGCTGCTGCACGCGGGCTGGAGGGGGTGGGAGCTGATGGAGGAGGCTGCGTGGGGAGAGGGCGGGGGGGGGAGTGGGGGAGAAGGAACCAGGAAGATGGCATTTGTTCGCCTCCTGCAGGATGCCCAGCCTCGAGGGGCGGGACTGGCCAGTGGCTGAGCTGGGACAGCCCCTGGGGCAGGAGGCCACCCACCGGGTGTGCGTGCCTGTCCCTGGGTCCCTGCGGGGAGGAGGCCACGGCGGTGGGCACTCTGCGGGCTCCTGGGCCCACCGAGGCCAGGCGGGAGCGGGAGGGGAACAGTGAGGTGGGGAACTGACTCCCCGGGGGACCCCCTCCCCGCTGACTGTCGGAGCCCCCGGAGTCTGGGGCAGGTGTGATATTTCACCCCAATTACCTTTCCAAGGCGGGTTCTAAAGGGTGGGCGTGCCTTCGCACCGCTGCTGCCGAGGACCCCCTGCGGCTGCACCATTTCCACCTCCCGGTGTGAACCAACACTCTGTGCACGGCCGGGGGAAGGTCCCAGGTTTGATTCCCCCTCAGGGTTCGAGGGCTCAATCCCCAGCAGGGGGCGCGCAGGAGGCAGCTGGTGGGCGTGCTGTGCTCACACTGATGTTTCTCTCTCTCCCCCTCTCCCTTCCTCTCTCCCCAAAATTAACCAGAACAAGAAGGGTGAACTCCGCTGGGGGAATGTGTCCTTCGTGTGGTCACCCCTGGTCTCCTTGGTCTGGGGGCCTGGTTGTCGGGGCGTGAGCTCAGGGTCCGAGAAGCTGGGTGTCTTCCGGGGTGCACGCGTCCCGGGAGCCGTGGTTCTCGGTAGAGGGGTTCTCACCACGGAACCCAGTGAGGGCCAGACAGCTCCCAGGCCCCGGGGAGACGCGCCTGGATCCCTGCGTCTGCCACCAGCCCCTCCCCCTGGCCTGACGCTGTTCCCCTTTACCGGCGGCCGCAGGGATTATGCAAGCGGCAGCCAGGACGTGCCGTGTCCCCGTGGATGTGGCAGAGCTTCCTCCCCGCTCCGCGGGCCAGGGCTTCATTGTCTCTGTCATCGCTTTCAGCTCTGTTGACTTGGGATTTCTGGATATTAAATAAAAGCCGCTCCAACCCTGCTGTGTTGACCTGCCTGCTTGCGACCGCAGGAAGCTGACACCTTCCCCGCGTGCTGGGCCCGCGTGCCCCGCGGCTCCGGAGCCGGCAGAGCGAGGAAAGTGCCGGGTGGGGGAACAGGCCGCTGGAGTTTTTCCAGAAAGAACCCGTCACGGCTGGCACGGCCTCTGGGGGTGGCTGTCGGTGGTGCCTGCCCAATGCCAGTGCTAGACCACACGATCCCCACCCAGCGCCACGCACCTGGCACCTGGCGCCCGCAGGGGGGACGGGAGGCGGTGAGGAGCCAGCACACAGCGCTGTGGGGGGCTGGGCCCCCAAAGGGCTGAGGCCGGGTTTCGTGGGGTGAGGGGTGGGGGGAGCTGCTGGGAACAGGCGGTCACTGCTATGGATGAGTGACGGTGAAGCACGGACTGAGGTGGGCATCCCAACCCCCGACACCCCACCCCCAGCCCCCCCTGTTCCAGACCCGGACGGGAGAGGCTGGCGGCCAGTGGCACAGGCCAGAGGAGAGGCTGCTGCGGGCGGGGGGCCGGGGACCCTCGGTGGCGCTGATGGTGGCTACATCTTCACGCTCACTCGGTCCAGCTGCCGGCCGCCCAGCGGACTCCACAGCGGTGTCACTGTCCCTGGGATGTTAGAACCGTGGCCGTGGAGCCGAAACCGGTGTGGCTCAGTGGATAGAGCGTCGGCCTGTGGACTGAAAGGTCCCAGGTTTGATTCCGGTCAAGGGCATGTACCTGGGTTGCGGGCACGTCCCCAGTAGGTGGCATGCAGGAGGCAGCTGATCGATGTCTCTCTCTCATCAATACTCCTAACTCTCTCTCCTTCTCCCTTCCTCTCTGTAAAAAAATCAATAAAATGTATTTAAAAACAAACAAACAAAAATTGTGGCTGCGGAGAACGGCCGCGGTGAATAGCTGCCTAGGAGCTGGGCCGCAGCGGCACCTGGAAAAGACTGAAGTACAATCCCCCGTGGGACCTGCTGGGGCTAAAGGAGCCACACTCTCCAGAGGGACCCCTCCCTGACCCCCAGGATATGGGCCATGTCTGAGCCAGTGGGTGTCGCGCTGGGGGAGGGGTGTCCTGGCTGCTGGTCAGCACCCTGCAACCCTCAGGGCCCGTTCCTCTCCCGGCCACGTCCGACCCCGCCGTTTGTTGTGCTGAGACAGAGCTGTGGGCCCAGACCAGCCTGCCCGCGGCGCCTTTACTGGGTGGGACTGTCTGCTGACTGACGAGAAGGAGGGAGAAGGTAGGGCTTCAGGTCCACAGGAGGGGGGATGGGCCCTACACGCCGAATCCCTGTCTTTACAGAAGTTTCTCCATCTCCATTCCTCTGGGCGGGCACCACGGGGTGAGCTGCATGCACACAGGAAAGCCTCTGACTCTGCCACCTCCCCCGGGGCCTCGGGGTCCCCGCAGCCAGTGCCTGGGGCCCGGTATGTGAGACTCTGAGAATCTGGAGGAAGAAGGGGCTTTCTGAGGTCACCCCCTGCAACCTTCCCCAGGCATCCCCAGCTCAGCACCGCCCCTCCCGGCAGGTCACCCCCACGCAGCGCCTGGGCTTGGGGAGCTGGGGGTTTGTCAGGGTTCGTTTTCAGTGGAAACCCACTGTTTGGGGCCTGATTCAGTTCAGTACAGCGCTCTTACCCTCTCGCCTACCAGGGTTGGGCCTGGCCCTGGGGCGGGGCCCTGGGACCCCGTGAGACGCACACAGTGGGAACACGCATGTCCGTATGACATCGGTCAGTGTCTGTCCGCGGAGCCAGGCCCTGGGACAAAGGCTCCTCCGGGCTGTGTGAGGACTGGGAGAGAGAACCCGCGTTAGACAAGGCAGTTCAGGAAGGCTTCCTGTAGGAGGAGGCATTTAGGCAGACGACAGGGATGGGGGCTTCGCCACTTTAAAAGCTGGGGCTGGGGCTTCTGGGCGGCGGGGCCAGTAAGTGTGAAGATCCCCAAACAGGAAGGCATGTGGCACTTGGAAGGAACAGAATGATGTCAGCGTGGCTGCAGGTGGTGGGGAGTGAGGGGGAGGGGGTGGCATGAGGACATGAGGGGTCAGGAGATGAAGCCATAGGTCACGTGGCGACTAAGGGGCTGGGCTGTGCAGACTGGATTTCATTATTTAAAAAAATATATTTTATTGTTTTTTTACAGAGAGGAAGGGAGAGGGATAGAGAGTCAGAAACATGGATGAGAGAGAGAGACATCCATCTGCCGCCTCCTGCACACTCCCCACTGGGGATGTGCCCGTAACCAAGGCACATGCCCCTGACCGGAATCGAACCTGGGATCCTCGAGTCTGCAGCCCGATGCTCCATTCACTGAGCCACACCGGTTTTGGCTGGATTTCTTTCTTTGTTTTAAATATATTTTATTGATTTTTTACAGAGAGGAAAAGAGAGGGATAGAGAGCCAGAAACATCAATGAGAGAGAGACACCGATCAGCCGCCTCCTGCACACCCCCCCACTGAGGATGTGCCCACAACCCAGGTACATGCCCTTAACCAGAATCGAACCTGGGACCCTTCAGTCCCTAGGCCAACTCTCTACCCACTGAGCCATACGGTTTCGGCTGGATTTCACTTGTAAGAGCTACTGGGCACCATCTATGGGCTGAGTGAGTGGGGGTGAGGCGGGCCTCTGGTCGCCTGTGGGGAGCACAGCGGGGGCTGGAGGTGGGAGGAGCTGGCCGCCAGGAGGGGGTCAGCAGGAGGCTCTGTGTGGTCCCCGGAGAGGGAGGGGGCCTGGCCGGAGGGGTGGGGCCTCCAGGGCAGCCAACCTGCCCCTGTCTCGGAGGTGGCTGGAGGCTGGTGCTGCCACGTGCAGATCAGAAACCTGGGGAGGAACTGGTGGGTCTGTGCAGTGGGCGGAGGGGATGGGGTGGAGGGTGGGGAGGGAGAGGAAGTTGAAACGTTAACCTCGAGTTGCGGCAGGCACCAGGCCGGGAGCTGTGGCTGGGGGGCCAGGGCGGAGTTTCTGGTGGGACCGGTGGCATCTCCTGGCGGGAGAGAGGGAGCAGCCGGCAGAGCCCGCAGTGCCGCCAGCCCCCAGCGGAGGAGGGCAGCCGGCTGGCCCCCGCCTCCGGGCCCCACGGTCCCCTCAGACCTGGGGAACCCGGAACTAGCGTCTGGGTGAAACCCGGCCACATCGGAGCCCCGTGACCCTCGCTTTCTCGCGTGGAGAGAGCGGCTGGTGAGTCCTCCTAGCATCCCAGCCCAAGGGAGGCCTGGCTGCGGGCGTGGGCATCTGTCTGTCTGTCCGTCCTCAGGCCGGCGAGGCCACGCTCCCCCGGAGAGGGCTCTGAGGGCCGAGGAAACAGGGCAGAGGGGGCCGTCTTACTGGACCGGGGGGCTGGGCCAGGGAGCCCCAAAGCTCCCGTCCTCCTCCCCCTGCTGAGAGGCGGCACTGCTGCCCCTGAGGCCCGGCCCTGCCCCTGGAGCCAGGTGAGCAGACTCGGCTCTGCGTCCTCTCCCCTGAGCTTCATCCGGCACAGGAAGGCCACCCCCGTCACCAGGGGGAGAAACTGAGGCACAGGGGCGGGAAGGGCCTGCCCGGGCTCCCGAGGGCTCCGTGTCCACTCAGTGCCCTGGCCAGCCGGGAGCCCAGCCTCTGAGTGCAGAGGTGGCAGGAGCAGTGAGGGCAGGGGTGGCCGGGAGCCACACAGCCAGAAGGAGGGGAGCCGCCGGGAGCCGAGGCTTGAGGAGGCCCGGCCAGCCCCGGCCCTTCTCTGGACTCGCCATCACTGAACCCCAGTGTCCACAGGGGCCTTGGGGACTCAGGGAGCCCGGCGGCTGTGCCCCCCGCCCCCCGGTCACCCCCACTTCGGGGCGGGACGGGCCTGCGTGCCCAGGCTGGCTGCCAGGGTGCAGAGGGGCTCCGGCCCGCGGCGGCCTCTGCATGGGGCTGGAGCTGGCCCAGGGGGTTAGGCTGCGGACCCGGGCGTCCGTTAGGGCTGGCACCGCGGTGGGGGGGTGAGTGGGGGGAGGAGGGGGCGCCGGGCTGCAGAGAGAAACGCAGAGGCACTGCAGCCCGCGAGCAGGAGAGGAAGTGGCCAGGGGAACAGGAAGGAGGCTCGGCTGGGTCGTCGCCGATGGGGGGGACGAACCCCCGCAATGAGTTCCTGCACCCGCTGGGGGAGCGTGAGGCCCCCATCCCCCAGAGGCAAAGCCCCCCGCAGGGACCCCGGTTCAGGAGGGGGTGCCGGGCCCTGCAGAGAGCCAAGCCCGGGGTGGGGACAGTCCGGTGACAGTGGCCCTGCTCCGGCCCTCCCTCCAGGCTGGAGGTGCTCTGCGCCCCGCTGGTCAGGCTCAGGGTCCCCCCCTCCCCACCGGAGCTCAGGCCTGTGGAAAGCACACATCCGCGTCCCCAGCCGCCCCCACAGGCTGCACAGGCCCGGCTCCCGAGAGCTCAGGGTTTGGATGGGAGAAGTCTGAGGAGAGGCAGCCCCTTGTCCTGGCTGTGGGTGCAGTGGGGTGAGGTTTGTGTGGGGGACGTCCTGTGCTATAGGAATCTGGTGGGCTGGCCATTCTGTGCTGGGCCCTTTACCCTCACCCTGTGCCCTCAATCTGTGCCCTCACCCTGTGCCCCTGGTCTCATGCCCTCACCCTGTGCCCCCTGGTCCTGTGCCCTCACCCCATGCCCCCGGCCCTGTGCCCGGCTCCACCCAGAGTCGGAAGCACGGTGTGCGGCCTCCACCGGGGACCCTGCCCCTGCCCAGACAGCAGCGGCTCACCCCCAGAGCCCGCGCCAGCCTGCCCGCCCCCGGGAAGAAGGGGCACAGCGCTGGGCGTGGTGGTCGGTGACGCCCCGTCCCTGCTCCCAGGCTGCGGAGGATGGACCCCGAGGCGCTCTACAACCTGCTGCAGGCGCCCGGGCAGGCGGGCCCGCCGGCCAAGCCGGAGCTCCCGCAAGGTGGGGCCTGCGGGCGGGGGCCAGTGGGAGTGTGGGGGGATGACAGGTGAGGGGGGTCTGCCTCCCGGAGCCAAACCGGCTGCGCCGGAGACAGGCACTCACTCAGGCTGTCACTGGCACCAGGTCTGTGTCGGCTTGGTGCAGGTATGTGTCTGTGTGTGCAGGTATGTGTGTCTGTGTGTCTCTGTGTGCAAGTATGTGTATCTATATGAATGAGTGCATATGTCTGTGCATCTGAGAGTGTGTGCCTGTGTGTATGCATATGTGTGCAAGTGTGTGTGTGTGTTGTAGGTGCTTGTGCTCTGTGTGTGTGGGGTGACTGTGTGTGAGTACATTTGTGTTGGTGTGTGTGCATGTGTGTGTGTGTGTGAGTACATTTGTGTTGGTGTGTGTAGATGTGTGTGTGCATCTGTGTGCATCTGTGTATGGGGGGGACTGTGTGTGTGTGTGTGTGTGTGTGTGTATGTGTGTGTGTTGTAGGTGCCTGTGCTCTGTGTGTATGTGGGTGACTATGTCTGAGTACATCTGTGTTTGTGTGTGTGTGTGTGTGAAGCAGCAAGACCGAACCCCGCTTGCGGCCACGGTGACAGCTCTCAGGTGACTGGGCCGTGCCGTGTCCCCAGTCGCCTGTCATGTCGCCTCTGCTTCCAGGGGAAAAGAAGAAAGTCCTGCCCCCCACGTCCCGGGAGAACCCCAAATTCGCGGAGCTGCAGAAGGTGAGGCAGCTTCCCCTCCCGACTTCTCCGGCGGCAGCCTCCCGTCTCCCTGACCTCAGGCTGGCAGGCAGCGACCCCTGACCTCGGGCTGGCAGGTGGCACTCACAGGCCCCGGCCACCGTTGAGTGGCTGCGTGAGGAGCACTGATGGAGCACTGACTGTGTACGTTTCTCTGCACGCTCCCAGAGAGCCTCCCGACAGACTGAGAGGGACCTGCTACCGCCTGCAGCCAGGAAGGGTCCGGGTGCTCGGAGGGAGAGACGACCCGGCCTGTCGGGGGCACAGGCTGGCAGTGACCGGGCCGGGGTGTGAGCCAGGCGTCAGCCCCGAAGCCTGTGCTCCACGCTCAGGCCTGGGCCGCTGGAAGGGGGTGGGCCAGGGCGTGTCTCCGTGGCCGCAGGACCAGTGGGCACAGGCTCAGCGCCTCCACCTGCCTCTGGTCTCCTCGTGGCCTTTCCCCGCCTCCTCCAGGGGGTTTCCTGGCCTGCACCACCCTCTGCTCCCAGAGACTGGTGGCCCAACTTCCCTCCTCCTCTCCCTCCCCCGTCCTTCCCTCGCTCACTGCCGGCCCGGCACACAGGGAACCAGCATGGTCCCTTCGGGAAAGGCTGGTTTATGCACCAAGTCCTGGTTAGCTCAGAGCTGCTCCCTTAAAGAGCCAGGACAGTAATTCTCCACTGCTTCTGCCCCTGGAGCACAGGCAGGGTGGGCAGCCCCTCCCCCACCCCCTCCAGCAAGAGCTGCAGAGGGAGAGGCTTTATGCAGCCCTTGGTCACGTTGAGGGTCTGGGACCGGACACCACCAGCAGCCCCCCAGGGCCCCGGTCTATGGTGGAGGGAGGCAGAGGGTTTTCGGGAGCCGAGACCAGGCCCCTAGCTCAGTCTGGGGGATCAGGGAGGGCTTCCTGGAGGAGGTGAGGTTTGCCCTGGCTTGGAAGGATGGGTGGGAGTTGGCGGTGGGAGGGGGGCCCTCTGGGGTGAGGGGCCGGTGAGCCAGGGCCCGGGTCAGCGTCCCCTGGGCCGGCAGGTGCTGATGGAGTGGGTCAACGCCGAGCTCCTCCCTGAGCACATCGTGGTGCGGAGCCTGGAGGAGGACCTGTTCGACGGGCTCGTCCTGCACCACCTTGTCCGTGAGTGGCTGCCCCCACCTGCCCCCACCCGGCCCCCTGCAGGCGGGCCCCTCACCCGGCCTCACCCTCCCACCGTGAGCCTGTGGGGAGGCCGGCTGTGAGCCGCCACGGGGACAGCTCACCCGCTCCCGGCCCGCGGGGCTCCCGCTGCTGAGGAAGCAGGCGGTGGAGGGTGCCGCTCCCTGCCCGCCGGGGCTCCATTCTCAGCCCAGAGAGCTGCCGCAGGGCTGCCTCCGGGCCTCCCCCAGCCCCTCCCTCTGCTGGGGAGAGCACGGCCTGGTCTGCACTCAGCTGGGGGGCCCTTGGGGCAGACAGGTCTGATTCTGTCCTGTGTCAGCCTGGGCTTGTGCCCCACCTTTACAGAGGGCTCTAGTGCACCCCCAGCTCCCCTGAGGCTCCTGAGAGCGTACAGTGGATGGATGGGTGGACAGATGGATGATGGGGGAATAGAGATGGATGGTGGATGAATGGATTGGTGGATGGGTAGATGATAGATGGATTGGTAGATGGATGGGTGGATGAATGGATTGGTGGGTGGATGATAGATGGATGGGTGGATGGATGGATGATGAGCAGATAGAGATGGATGGTGGATGAATGGATTGATATATGGGTGGGTGGATGGATGGATGGATTGGTGGGTGGATGGATTAGTGGGTGGATGGATGATGGGCAGATAGAGATGGATGGTGGGTGAATGGATTGGTGGATTGGTGGGTGGATGGATGGGTGAATGGATTGGTGGGTGGATGGATGATGGGTGGATAGAGATGGATGGTGGATCAATAGATTGGTGGATGGGTGGGTGGATGGATTGGTAGACAGACGGGTGGGTAAGTGAATGGATGAATAGATGAACAGCTGGCCAATCCCCAGAACAGCTCGATGCTGCTCATTCCCACCCATTTCACGGATGAGCACACTGAGGCGCGGCGGCCTGGTAACTGGTCTGAGGTCTCACCGTGAAGAGAGCAGGGAGGGGGCTTTCACCACCGGCCACACTGCCCTGCCAAAATGCCCACGGAGAGGTGGGGGGCAGGGGTGCACACAGCAGGGGTCCTGGTGAGGGGGGGCCTGCTCAGCCCCACAGCCCGCCCGCCCCACTGCGGAGGGGGAGGGGCGGGCCCTCTTACTCCCTGAAGCCGGCCTGGCTCTGTCTCCTGGCGGAAGCGCTGGCTGTGGGCCCCCCTGCAGCAGCCCACACTGTGTCCCTCCTCTTTCCTCCCCCTCCCCTGCCCTCCCTGCCCTGGCTGCTCCCAAACGCAGAGAAGCTGGCGGGGACCACCCTGGAGGTGGAGGAGATCGCCCTGACTGCGGCGAACCAGCGGCGCAAGCTCCAGGCCGTCCTGGAGGCCGCTGACCGCTGCCTGCGGCTGGAGGGGCCGCCCAAGTGGAGCGTGGACGGTAGGCGGCCTCGGCGGGCTGTGTCCGGGGCGGGGCCCGGGCCGGGTCCCTGTGCCTGGGGTCGATCGGCTGCTCTCAGCCACCGGGATGGCTCGGTCGCCTCAGGTCTGGCCACCCTCTGAGGGCCGGGAAGGAGGCAGAGGCCTCAGGCCGGTGCAGGGGGCCCAGGGCACAGTCAGCTGAGGCGCAGACAGCCTGGGCGCTCCTGTCCCCGAGGCGCCACGGCAGGGAACCCGGCCAAAGACGATCACTCAGCCGGGCCACCGCGCAGCCACTGCCCACAGTTCCCGGCGCCCAGACCCACCCGTCCCCCCATCAGGGTGCGCGGCAGCCCCACCTCTGGGTCTGTTTCTATTACATCCCGGAGCCCGCCCGTGGGAATGATGCCGTGCAATGCACCCCGTCTGCCCTCGCTCCCCCCAACCCCATTCCGGTCACAGCGTGCTCTGCACGTCCAGCCATTCCACGGTCTCATCCTCCCACTTCCCAGATGAGAAAACTGAGGCAGAGGGGACAGGGCAAGGCTGGGTGTCGGATATAACCGTCTTCACACCTGCTGCCTTCTCCGATCTGCCTCCTGCCTCCAGGCCAGGAGCGAGTACCTACCCTGTTGGTGCTGGTCCCATCTGAAGTCTCATTCCGTGTGTCCAGCCAGGGTCCTAGGCTCGGACAGGCCATCGGGTGGGTTTCAGGTGCAGACGGCGCTTCAGAGAACATCGCGGGCCTCGTGCCCGGCCCCGGGGCGGGCTGTGCCCTGGGCTGTGTGTGCAGAGGGGGGATGCCTGGGGCCAGTGTGATCACTCTCAGATCTGAACGCAGACGCCAGGCCTCTGCTTCCGGGGTGGGCACGGTCTTGGGGGTCCCCAGAGGTGGTGGTGGGGAGAAGGAGACCCTGCGTGGCCCCGCTCTGACCGGCGCCCCTCCCCCAGCCATCTTTAACAAGGACCTGCTGGCCACCTTGCACCTGCTCCTGGCGCTGGCCCAGCGCTTCCGGCCCGCCCTGCCCCTCCCGCCCGGCGTGCAGGTGGAGGTGATCACCTTGGAGGTGAGGGCAGGGCCTGGGCGCCGTCTCGGGGGGTGGGCCTCTGGGGTCCACCCTCAGGCCCTGGGTTGGCAGCGGCTGCAGACGGCGGGGCCCAGCCGCCCAGGGTGCTCCGGGGGCCCGGGAGGAATGGGAGATCCGGCCGGGACAGCGGTGGGTGCGGGAGCGGTGGGTGCGGGGCTGGAGCTGTGGGTGGGGGAGGCCGAGAGGCCAGGGGAGCGGCGGGGACCCAGCGGGGCCGCCCGGAGGTTGGGACCTGCCTGGGTGTGCTGAGGTCCGGCTGCTGGCAGCCATGCCCCACCCCTGAGTCGTGGCCTCTGTCCTGGGTGCGGTCTCACTCCCTCGCCGATGGCCATGACGAGACCGGGGTTTTCTCCACCCCAAGGGGCACACTCTCTCTCTCAGACTCAGCTCCACAGTGGGGGGGGGGGGGGGGGGGGCCCTGACTGCTGTTCCTTATTCCTGAGCCTCTGGGTGCCCGTGAGGGGGTGGGGGGCGTCCCATCCTGGGCTCACCTTGAACTTGACTCAACAGAGCAGGCCAAGCCCAGTCTTACTCTTAGTTTCTCAAAACCATTAATGAAAATTATCTGCTGAGCAGATTCATGGCTTTTGTTTATACTTCTTACATAAACCATTTCTTCCCTCATTCACTTATCCACCCACCCATCCATCCACCAACCCACCCATCCATCTATCTATCACCCACCCACCCATCCACCCATCCACCTATCCATCCATCCATCCATCCACCATCCAACCATCCATCCATCCATTCATCCATCCATCCACCCATCCATCCATCCATTCATCTATCCACCCACCCATCCATCTACCCATCACCCACCCACCCATCCATTCACCGACCCATCCATCCATCTATCCATCCCCCATCTACCCATCCATTCATCTATCCATCCATCCACCGACCCACCTATCCTTCTATCCATCACTCACCCACCCATCCACCCATCCACCCATCCACCCATCCATTCATCTGTCCATCCATCCAGATGTTCATCCATCCATCCATCTATTCATCCCCCATCCATCCATCCATCCATCCAGGCGTTCATCCATCCACTCAGCATTCATTCCTTACTGGCCTCACTGGTGAGGCTCTGGGGTTCCTGGGGAGCGAGGCTGACTTGTTCCTAGTCCTCGTGGCTCTCAGACTCATGGGAGGACCATTAGGGGCCACGCAATGAGGCCAGGAGGACACCCTGAGGAGGACTGGGCTCCGCGGGCTGCTTTGGCCTCTAGTTGGGGCCCCTGCGTTCTCCGGGTGACGCAATCCCCCCCTCCTTTCTCAGAGCACCAAGAGCGGCCTGAGGTCGGAGAAGTCGGTGGAGCAGCTCACCACGAGCAGGTGAGGGAGGAGCGGGGCCAGGGTTCGATTTGGTGGGACTGGAGGGGCCCTCACACTCGGCCTGTCCTCTCAGGCCTGTGGGGACCCCGGGCCTGAGTTCCAGGGCAGAAGGATTTGGGGACCTCGAGTGGGAAGGTGCCGCTGGAGCCCATGACACCACATCCCTCCACCCTTCGTGACCCTAAAACCGCCCTGCTGCCCCCGTGCGTTCAGGCTCCGTGGCCAGGACCACCTCTGGCCCCGGCTGTGTCCTGGGCCTCACCAGCGCCTCTGCCGTTCTGCCGAGAGCTGGCTTTCCGCTCCAGTGGCCCCCGACCCCTGACCCCCGACCCCGGCTCCCTGCAGAGGGCCTCCCCCTGGCTCCCCAGAGTGTGGCCTACTTTGGGCCCAGAGCCTCGTTTCTAGGGGACAGGGGCGGGGTGGAAAATTTAACAAGAAAGTGAAAAACAAAACAAAACCCACATTCAAAACAGTAAAAACCGAGTGAAAGTAGCCAGCGATGGGCCTACTGTGTGACCTCATTTCCATGACCTTCTGGAACAGCCAGAAGTCCAGGAGGGCAGGAGAGACCAAAGCAGGAGTCCCATCTCCGGGGGAGGGTGTGTGTGTGTGTGGGGGGGGGGGGCAGGAGGGCACCCTGTGGGCGCTAGGCCGGTTCCATTCCTCGATGAGGGTGCAGTTCACACAGGTGTGTAAAAATATGTAAGCCATAAACGAGGGACCGGCGCCTCCTCCTGTCCGTATAACACACTTTCTCCCCGGACTAAAGAGCGCCCCCCAAAACAGCAAGATCGCTGCCGCTTACGAAGTTGTGGGGGGTGAGAGACGTCGGCTTCTCTGTCCACCTTGCCAGGGTCACGCCTGGTCCTAGTGACTCTCTGTAGGTCTCAGGTTTTAACCGTTTCTCTGCATTTTCTCCCCCCTCCCCACCCCCCTTAGAGCAGACAAGGACCGCGCTGCGAGTGAGTATTGTCGGACGGGGGTAGGGGGGTTGGGGGAACGTCCGCTTTGATCTCGGGTGGGTGATGGAGGGCCGGCTCTGGCGCCCTCTCCCTGTGGCCCGCCTGTGTGCCTCGAGCTTCCTTCTGGTCCGTCTGTCCCTCCGTCTGTCTGTCTGTGCTTGGAGGACCTGGCTGTTGCTTCTCCTGCTAGGGCTCAGTGGGTGGACAGATGTTCCGTCCCCAGAGGCGGGAAGGGGGAGCTGGGTGGGTGGGCCCACCCACGGAATCTCCCATTTATTAGTCATACGAGTTTGGGAAAGTCTCTCACCCACCTGCGCCTCAGTTTCCTCATCTGTGAAATGGGTTAATAAATGCACACACCGCGTAGGCTGGTTGGTGATGGGGGTTCAAGGAGGATCTGTAAATGTGCTCAGCATGTAGTAGGTGTTTACATTTTTTTTTAGGGGATACATTCATTTCCTTCTCTGAGCATGTACACCCTGAATTAGAGATTTGTCAAGCTACTCGCTGACTCAATGTGTTGGTATCTTCATTTTTTTAAAACATATTTTATTGATTTTTTTTCAGAGAGGAAGGGAGAGGGAGAGTTAGAAATATAGATGAGAGAGAAACAGCAATCAGCTGCTTCCTGCACGCCCTCTACTGAGGATGTGCCCGCAACCAAGGTACATGCCCTTGACCAGAATCAAACCTGGGACCTTTCAGTCCATAGGCTGATGCTCTATCCACTGAGCCACACCGGTTTTGGCACATAGTGAGTGTTTAATAGTGATTGTTCAATTATGTGGCTGCTGCTTTTGTACAAAGTTCCTCACCAGTCAACTGACTGACTGAGCCAATCCTTCCTTCATCCATCCATGCATTCACTCATTCATTCATTCTTCAGGCAACTGGACTGGCCAGCTGTTCATCTATTCATCCATTCACTTACCCACCCATCTATCTACCAATCCACCCATCCATCCACCTATCCATCTATCATCCATCCATCTACCAACCCATCTATTTATTCATCCATCCATCCATCATCCATCCATCCATCCACCCACCCACCAATCCATCCATCCATCCACCTATCCATCTATCCTCCATCCGTCTACCAACCCATCTATCTATCATCCATCCATCCATCATCCATTCATCCATCCATCCATCCACCCACCAATCCACCATCCATCCACCGATCCATCTATCATCTATCCATGTACCAACCCATCTATCCATCATCCACCAATCTATTAATTCACCAATCCATCCATCCATCCATCCACCCACCCACCATCCATCCATCCATCCATCCACCCACCCACCATCCTAACATTTTCCCACAGGGCTGTATGGACAGGGCTTCGCCAAGGGGCACCTCCCCTGGAGATAGAAATAATGACCGGCAGGCCGGGGGCTTCTAGGAACAGGGCAGAGGGAGGCTGCGTGGGGGCAGGAAGGAGCGGGAGGTGCCTGCTGGCTCAGAGGGCAGCTGTAACTGCAGCTATGGGTCTGTCTGCAGAGGACGTCTTCGACGAGCTGTTCCGGCTGGCTCCCGAGAAGGTGGGCGCCGTGAAGGAGGTGAGAGACCACGTCCCCGAAGCTCTGGCCCCGCCCCTGCCCGCCTGGGCCCTGGTTTCCTGTGGAGCATGGGGGG